>JAHWLE010000086.1:0-41428 GCA_024679135.1 Phytophthora foliorum
TCTGTGAATCTTGTTGTCGCGGTCTTGGGCCCGAAGAGTCGTGCGCAGCCGGCGGCAAAAGTGGAAGTGTGGCTGACAATACGCAGGGGTTCCAGAAACATCACCCTGAGCGTCGAACAAGCGGCGTGCAGTGACCGTTGGCTCCCTTGAAGCCGCACGCGAGTGGATTGGTGTGGGTGGTGGGCTGTTCAACGGGAACTGGTGACGAGGAGGGATATCGGAATGCGAAGGTTGGTTGGCTGTTGGCCGGTCAGGAGTTGTGAAAGATGCGAAGTTTTCCACCCGAAAAGGGTGCTCAGCTGCCTCAATAATGCGGCCCACATACTTGTTGCCCTCGCTATCCTCTTCCGTAACTTCATCGTGAATATCTCCAACGTCATGCTGTGTTGCTTGTTTACTTTCTTGGCGATAGTGCTCTCGGACAGCTTGCCTGATGATGGAAGATTTATCGGCCTTATCAGGTTTGATACAGTTTCTAGTTGGTGTGTGAATGCGTCCAACTTCGCTAAAGTAACGTTCACACGTTGCTGTTTTTGCGGCAATTGACAGCACTGTAATGGCAAGATCGGGTAGGTTGGGACCAGCTTTCCCGTGTCTTGCTTACTCCCAAAATCGTGCAGCACTTTCAAAATCACTGATTGAAAACTCTTGCTCCGATTATTCGTCGTAGAGTCGACCTGTGCACCACATCTCCATGTGATCACGAAGTATTCCAGGATTGCGACTGGGAAAAAAGCGTTTAACCCTTCTAGCCCCGCCGCTTATTCTGTATCCTACAGAATAAGGAATTATCTTGATTACAGTATGCTTCAATATCGGTCGAATTTCTTCTCGCAAGTATGCTATTGTAGCCCCCTTCAGGGAAACCGTACAGCGATCGCGCACTTCCAGCACAAAGCAGCTGCGAAAGAAGACAACGCACGAACAATAGAGATAGTCGATTGTGCAGCAGCAAGAACGATTTTTTTTTGCAGCAAGATCAAAATATTTTCCAGTCCGATGATTGGTCAGAAAAGTTTTGAGCAATCAGCGCCAAAACTCGCACTTTTGGGCGTGCAGCAACTACAAAAACAAATTTCGAAGTCCGTGCGTTCCTCGGCCAGGCTTCTCACGTCTGGTCAATGGAGGGCCACAAGAGAAAGCGTGTACCTGGTTCAAGGCGCGGCGGTCGTTGTGTGGCGCGTACTGGTGGTACTGCAGCAACTTCAGCTGCTGAAGCCCCTGTTGCTGGGATGCGGGGGGGATGATTCGAGTATCGTGCCAGGCAATGTAGACGCTTATACGAGCTCTACCCGACAACCCAGCGATTTAACGTCGGCATCAATCTCCAAGGACGATCGCGACGACCTCAACCCATCTACAGCGACCTAAATCACTACTGGTGATGCTCGAAGTGTGAGGCAGTACAGACGTCTCCGGAAAATTTGTAGTTGCAACCAGCCATTTACCTCGCACATATTGTATAAATGTGCATGGAAGTTGAAGTACATTTGCATGGATATGACACCAATGTGAATCTTGCAGTCTCGCAGTCTTTATTGGTCCCACCTTTGCAGGGGACGTCTGTAAAACAAAAACTTAAAAGTTGCTGCGTCGATTTGGGGTAATCAATTTTCCACCCTGGGATTGGCTGTAATAAATCTTGCGGACGCTGCAGGGAAACAATGTTTCTTTGCTGCTGCGCAATTGACGACCACTAATGTATCCACCATCTGAAAAAATTCGCAGTTCGTAAGAACTGTCGTTGGCCAACGTTTTTGGATGTCATCGAGAAACACTCGTCCTACATCCGTCGAGACATCAATCGAACAGAGAGTCTCTCTGAGAGAGCAGACCGATGCAGCTCGGCGATGAAGCGTGCGCATACACGCTGCTCGGCGGAAACGGCAGATAGGACCAGTACGACGGCGGCAGCGGCGACAGCTTAGCCTTGCGCTCGTACTCAAAGCGTTCCTGCTCAGCGAGAGCATCTTCTGGCGGCACAGACATCATTGGTCACTGCTTCACCGTGATGCCCGAGAATGACCAGCCGGAAACCACCTTCGAGTTCGCCACGATGTCGTACACGTTCGTGGCCATGCCTGAGAGGCCCGAGATCGTGACGCCCTCGATCGTCACGGCGCTAGTGGGGGAACCCGTGTAGCCGCCCTTGGACTTGCTGTGGTCCGAAGTGGATCACGAAAGCGTTGTCGACGTTCGAAAGCTTGTTGTTGGTGTACTTGGCGTTGGAGACGAGGCCCTTGAGTCCGATGATGGTCTTGATGCGGATGCCGTTGACACTGTTGACGATGGCGTTGCCGCTCACCGTGAGACCAGACGCCGTGTCGGACTCATCGACCGAGTTGCCGCCCAGTGATCCTATGGATTTGCCGTGGCTGCCGCTGCAGTAGTTGTTGCTGAATACGGTGTTGGTGCTGGTCTGCATAGCGAGGCAGTCGTCTTGGCTGTAGATCTTGTTGCCCGTGATCCTCACGCCGTCGTCGCCGCTCAGGTCGAACCCGTCCGTGTTCTTGGCGACACCGTTGCTGGCGCTGGCATCGAGGGTGAGGCCGCTGATGGTGGTCTTCTGAGAGTTGAGGATGCTGAATGTGCGGTACGGCATGTTCTTGATCGTGAACCCGGAGACAGTAGACGACAGCACCTTGTTCATACGGAAGAAGACAGGGCGCGTGATCGACTGGCCCTGCTTCCAGCACCAGGAGCCTTGGCCGTCCAGTGTGCCGGAGCCTTTGATGGTGAGGTCGCTGCCGCTAAGCAGTATGAGCGGGTCATCCCACTCCTGCGTGCCGAACGTGGTGGTGCCCGTGAACTCGATGGTGGCGCCGCTCTTGGCCTTGCTCAGGTCCTTCGTGACACCGGCCGGTACGGAGAGCGACCCGATGGTGACGGTGCTGCATGACGAGATGTCGGTGCCGGAGTTGTATATGCCGGAGAGAGTGCAGCTGCTGCTATCTTCCTCTTCTTGGCGGAGCATGGTGGCGCCGTTGACGGCGGCAGCGAGGATTGCGAGAGCAGTGAAGGTGGCGGATAAGCGTGTCATCGTCGGCGGCGGTGGGGTGGAGTTGATGGTGGTTGGTGGCTGGAAGGTGCTCTGTGGAAAGCAAATTGCAGAATGAACTGGAACTGGAGAGATGATTCGAGGTGGGTTCGTGCTACAGGCTCGACTAGGATGCATCGGAGAGCGTCCCTGTGGCGGTGTTGCCGTATGCAGCATGTCGTTAGTGCGAACAGATACATCGCGTGCTAGTTGAAAGGTGGCGATTACTCGGCAGAGCTGAGTACTTCGCGCCCGGCACACGCCAGACATAGGCGAATATCTGGTCTCGCTAATGAGCGATTTGGTTTTGCTGCTCGTCGTCATGCCGGACTACTTCTCTGCGAGCATATGAGGGGTCTCGTTGTGGCGCCAGGGACGGCAAACCCGCCCTTGTGAAACATTGAGCATGACAAACTGGCATTCACAAATGGCGGTTTTCGCAGTCTTCGAACTGCGACTCCCCCCGGGTCCACCAACCCGGGCCCCCAATGTGGATAATAAGTGGATAATAAATCAGCGGCAGGTACAGCACATATAGCATTGGGAGAACACACTCTACATACTCAGCCAGAAAACAGATATTCCGAATGAAAAAGAGCTCGAAGACCATCCCAAGCGAATTCATCAGCACCCCTGCGAGCCATACCAGCTCGTAGTGCAAAATCAGAAGTGACAGCAGCGTCCTGTTGAACCTTTGTGTAGATCTGCTTTGATACCGACGTGGTCAGGGCTACTTGGCTTTGCTTCGATATGCTATCACATTGGACTGAAATTCCTGCTATTGGTGCAACGTCAGCTTCGGTCCTGTGTCGACGGTGGTATCGGATTTTTATGGTAGAGGCCAAATTCATTCTGGAAGGCCTTGACACTGTGCGTTCGTGACGAAGAATAAATGTGCGTTTCTCGTCTGCTTCTTGCAATTT
The DNA here is from genome assembly GCA_024679135.1 of Phytophthora foliorum. NCBI lineage: Eukaryota > Oomycota > Peronosporomycetes > Peronosporales > Peronosporaceae > Phytophthora > Phytophthora foliorum. The sequence continues at coordinate 3,961 of JAHWLE010000086.1, forward strand.
CGTTCATGAAAGCTACGCTTTCGTTGGAGAGGGAAAGGAGTAAATATCCGAATACGCGTTTGAGGAATCTCAAACCGTTTAGCACCATACCCGGACGTAGTTTGCCCCCTCTGGAATGTTATTGTCGGCTATCACTGCATTTGCTCCCCGCGTTCTAATCACATTAGCCAAATGGAACATGGTGCGGAGAGCGACGAGGACGTGAAAACTATCAGCTCCAACTTGATTTGGATGTTTGCACACAGATCGCCACGTAAAACACATGAAAAATGTCCACGAAGAAAACGACAATCGGACCGACATATTCCTGAATTGTAACAGAGGAAGCTTTTATCCTTGAAAAGAAAATTGAAAAATGTGTTATCGTTTGCTTAGCTTGTTGGTGTGCCTTTAGCTGCGCTCTGGCTGCCAGTTCTTCTTTCGTAATCTCGCTTCACCTCAATCACTAAGTAAACAACTACATGAACATGTACGACCTCACCGAGGTCGCGATCATGGAATAGTCATCCTTGACCTCGGTGAGTGCGCAAACGGAGTGTACCAATTCCGTTACATGAATACTTTTGGCTGCGTTCGCGATAAGTTGCTTGGAGACATACTTCATCATCGGCATTAGCAGAATAAAAGTGGCCTGCTCGGCTCTGGATAACCGATTGAAGATAGCACAAAAGACAGGATAAACGATGCCCACAATGCTTTGAGTAGATACAATCATCAACTGTGATTATATCTGCTGGCGTAGCCATTAACGAGTGTGGGCCCACGGTGATGATTGTGAACAGGCATAAAACCAGCGACACGGATACTACAGAAATCACAAACCCAAACGGAACCGGGAAGCGCCATGATGCAGCAACTACGATCGCTACGGATACGTACCCAGTTCCTGTCCCCAGTGCAATTGTAACAGCTCCTAATTGTGAAATAGTTCCTATCACGATCACTTGTCTGACTTGTGAAATGAGACATATTGTCAATGTAAAATTTTCGAAAAAAAATCTTACCCAAAGCATGTAGTTTGCACGTCATCCATCCGACGGGGGTCTTAACGGTACACAGTCGATCAGTAAGGCCACAAGCAAAGCAGGAATTGGTGCCACAATACAAACAGCAAAACCTCGTACGAGTGAGATCTGTAAGTGCAATACACTTCTTTTTTCTTTGTTGCGACTGTCCATTCGGCATGACCTTGATTCGCAGGATTCCCATAAATTCCTGCTTCGTGCTGAGATTCAAAGTGCCAATTGCGCGATTCTCGGTCAAACGTCTGACTGCATTCGTGATTTTCCTATGTAGTGGCTAAATATGGCTGTCAAAATATAGAAATGTAACTTATATTTATTGTAATCGGCGACTGTTTTGTCCTTTCCAAATGTCGTTTTATCAAGGGGTCCGCGACTCAAGTAGGGGGGTCCTCGTAGGTCTGCTGAAAACTATGAAATCCGCCAGAAGATATTGGTATGTTGCACTAGCAAATTCTAAGCCTATGGACACCCTGTTCATCTGAAAAGAACTGCTATCGATGATGAGCTAGGCGAGCGCTAACATGTGCACTCCCTAAGATTAGGATGCCGATCCATTTGGGTCATGCACTTAATCTGTATACAATCATGCAGTAAACCCGAGGTAACAGACCATAAACTGATACAAAAACATTTTCTCCCAGCGCTTAGGGTTATCATAAAACGAAACCGGCGCATCGACAAAAGAAGGCATAAATACTGAGAAACCCTCGGAAATCAAGTACATTCGTCGATATCTTGACAACCACTCAATGTTCAAACCCATAAGAACTACCATTACGCTTCTGATCGTGCATATTAAATAAATGTTCTCTTTTGTCTTTTTGAAAATCGCTAGCAGATTTCGCGAGTTTTCGGCGACTTACCAAATATGCTATTTTCCCCCTACTTGTGTCGCGGACCCGTTGTTAATTGGACCTTGAAAGGCAAGGGTAACGCAAGGTAATCCGGAAACGCAATCGGGGTATAATTCTGAGTAGTTACGCACTAATACGGACGTTTTAAGGGTGGGTCACACAAGTGTCGTCCGGCTAGTGGTTTATACGATATGTTGGGGCCGACAGGCCCCGACATATCTGACACCGAACCCCGAACTCCGATACTCCGCCGAGTATAAGTTTATGAGTTCAGTCACCAGCAACAATGCGAATGGGATGATCCCAACAGAAGCTAATGCCGATGCGTCTCCGACCGCACCACCGCCAACTGCAATGGCGCAGCACCCTACATCGATCGCACCAGAGCACATTGAAATGCTGCGCACGCTGTCAGACACAATCCCGAACTTAAATGGCAAGTGGGGGTACATTCAAACTGTGTAGATGACGCATTACCCCCAGCTACCGCTGTCGAATAATGCGCTGCGTTGTCGCCTGAAGGAACAGAAGCCTGCGTCGACGATTTTGCCCAACAGTAGCGCACCAACATTTGCCACATTGCGCAAGCGCTGAGCGACTTCTTGTCCTAGCTGTCGGCAGCGTAAGAAGAGATGCGAAGACCTTACAAGAAATCCGTACTGCACACAACTTAAGAGATCAAGCGATGGCCGAGTAGAATTGAACAGATTCGATCATTATTGTGCTCTAGTATAACTCAATAACAATACCTTTTTGATCATCTGTCACCAATGTTCGCTGCCTCCGATGCCCAGCCGTGCTTGACCAGCTCAGCTTGTCGCTATAGGCCAAGCAAGACCTTCAGCCGTCGTGTTCGCCATGGCGTCCGCCGAGTTGCTCGACGTGGAGGGCGACATGGTCACTGTCTACTGCACGCGCTTCGCCCTCGGGTCCGAGGTCGCCAACTACTGTAGTGCCTGCAAGTCATGTTCGTGGGTGTGCCGCTCCATGCTGCATAATGCAGGGGTTGAAGCGCGACTGAGTCCCTCTTCTGCGCGCTCGGATGGCCTTCCTGTGCGGGAGGATGACGCCTTATCGAGTTACCGGTGTCTCTTTCGTTTCGATGCTCCTTTGCTTTGTTTGTACACGGTGCTTTCTCTAGGCCGACTACTGGGGAGTCAGAATACTGGGGGACCGACCCGGGTCAAAAAGAGGTGGGAAATGGTCAAATCCGGTGGGAAGTGGTGCCGATCGGTTGCGGGTCAATCCCCAGAATAACGTATAGACCCGGCTAGTAGCCGGCGGCTACTGAGCTTGACTGACGGCCCAGTGAGTGCGTGCAATATCCCCTATCTGTATGCCCTGGGCGCTCGGCCAGGTACGAGTCGACGGCTTCTGCAGCTTCAGAAATACGGGCTGGAGTCGCCCGTCGATGCCTAGACGAGCTTCTTAGCGCCACACATCAGCAAGTGCACGACGAGCGGGCCATCGATCGTCTTTTGTTTCTTGTAGTGGTTTTGGCTTGGGCCAGCACACGCCATTTTTCGGCCGTAACAGCCACTAGCTGTGCCTGCTTGACCTGTTGGCTTGCCGTTATGTAATGTTTCATGTCGGGCCCAGACGCCTTTGTAGAGTAGCTATTCAGAGCCGAGCTCACCTTCGCCTCAGCTAATGAGTAGACCTTCTCAAATCTATCATGCTCCTCGTCAATCTCGAACTCTGCATCTTCAACATGGACAACAGTTCTGCTAGTCTTTCCAAACTCCCCAATCCTTAGCAAGTGTTCTCTCCATGATGCGTTTATATATGTAGTGGACGCTCAGAATACCCAGCCAAGCATGTGCATTCTGAAGGAGTTAATTATATATAAATCAGTTGGAGAGGCCGCAAATAAAACAGACTTTAAATCTGAGAACTGACATCTAAAAATTACTAGTAGCTCGCCCCCGTTTATATATAGCAAGTCGGGGGTTATGCTTCTTATTAGCGTTGTAAATCGGTTGATTTGTAAATAAATAGGACATCCTGCATGGCTTTCACAATACAAGTACAGTGCTACCCCTGGTTATGTGCACCTCGATATTCAGGTACCCAGTCTTATCTGTTCATCGATGCAGGGGAGCTATTGCCCATTCAATACGACTCTCGTAGCCCTATCCTTAATCCCTCCGAAATCGCTTTGTGATACCTCCTGCGCATAACGAGGGGTAACACTGTAATAGTTTATGAAAAAAAGAAGATATTTTTCTTGCTGCTGCGCAATTGGCTACCACTAACAAAAGAAGACCACGAATCCGTTACCAACATTAAAAGAAACAATCGTCTTTGTCGTTGCTGTAAGTTACTAGTATTATACTAGTACTTCGAAGTAGCACTTTGTAATCCTACCTCTGGCAACTGTGCTCATAGCCCTGGGAAAGCTGGCGCTACAATACATGTACCAGTAGACTCCCAATGCATGTACGTTTGTGCCGCTATTATAGTGGGTCAGGCTTTACAACGGAACTCCCGATGGACCTTTCATCCGTATATCTGATCATGATCTAGACAGCTGGGCAAGCAGCGGCGATTTGTCAACCGTCTTTGCCTGTGATTTAACCATATCACTACCAGCCGAAAATATGCGAGTTATCGGTAGAGGGACCCGTATAGTATTGGAGGATCCCTAAAATGTTGGCAAATTATAACACCAAAACATATGCGTTTCACACCTTATGAGTCCGCTGCGGACCCGTAATTCACGTCTGGTAGCAAAGGTTTAAGAAGTACCGGTACAGACCAGTACCGTATCTTACCGTATTACGGAGAAACAGAGTCATTCCGGACGAGGAAGTACCGGTACGTAACGGTACAATATTTTGCCGTAGATCCTGATGTTTATGTGTATCCACCTGTGCATCTTATATGTATTCTTTTTATTTGAAATTGTAAACTACTATAATAGAAACGTTTATATATTGGTACTATTGCTGACAAATGGGTAATTTATACCTGTTATTCCACGTGTGATTTGTTTGTGCAGTTCCCATAACCGGCATGTTTACGAACGCTGGAGAAAGATGCCTCCAAGGTGTCGTGCAATTCGTGGTTTCGAACGAAATGAGTTTGCTTCATTCCGTAATATTCGTCGCAGGTCTCAAGTAAGGTTTCCTCCTCATGGCCATGCGAACATCCAGTGTCCTGTTGCTGGCTGTCGTGGCCATTTTCTTCGGGTTCACCAGCGCGCTGTCCACCGTCACGGATTCCAAAGTTGCAGTGGCTGAAGTTGGCCGGTCTCTCACTGAAGTCGACCAACCCCACGGAACTGACAAAAAGGTCCTGAGGTTCCTCAAAGCAGACGAAGAAGACCAAAATGAAGAAAGAGCGGTGAGTTTTTCCTGGTTGACGAAGCTTTTCCCCGGAACAGCAGCTTACAAGGCAGCGGCCGTCGCGCGGAAAGCAGAGGAGAAGAAATTTGTCCAACTGTTCACTGTGGTGGATACGACAGACCACGCGATATTCCGCAAGTTTGAACAATGGTTTACCGCGGAAAAATCGGTGGGGGAGGCAGTTAATGCCATGGTGAAAGTTGGCAAGAGTGCGGCTGATGCTCAGAAGATTGGGGGGCGGTATGAGCGTTGGCTTGCAACCAAGAAAGCGAAATCTCTTCTCAACTAAACAGCGAAACGAGTGCAGTTTTGGCGAAAATTTGAGTCTCAGAAACACACAAGGGGACTAGAGATATCGGTCCGAAGAGGGTTTAGTGGTCGTGTAGCGTAACGACAACCACGTCTACTCGGAAGAATAAAAAAGTTGATCAATCAGTTTGAGGACTTATTGTTTTGCTATCGATATACACATGGGCTTCTTACGGTAAGTGTAATTCCTTATGAGAGGGGGATCTAAATCCTGCGTTCTGGTGGGGGCAGGTTCAATGCTGTAGGCTTGTCAGAACCCAGTCGTTGGAGAAGATCAGCCAGCACTTCACTATGAATGCTTAGCTCTGCAGAGTGTCGGTAGAAGAATTGACAGTGTCGACGAAAGGAATTTTTCAAGCTTAGCGTACTTGGTTGTTCTGTTTGCGTTTCATGAACGTGAGTATCATTGTATGATTGCGTGGCCTCCATGTGGCATGCAACATTATGGCACTATGCACTCTCCAAAGAAGTAGTAGCACTTTATGTTGTTGTCTCTATTTGTCCTTAGTATTAAGAAGTCTGAAGTATATCTCAGCGAAAAGCAACAGCTTCCATTCCAGCTCATTGACGAAAGCCTTCTTCCACTGTTGCTAAAATTCTCTCCACATTCCAGATAGCGAAGGGCGCAAAAGGAAACAATGTTAATTGCCACACATAACTCTCAACACACTGTAGCACAGAGTTTAACGCCTTAAACCACGCCCATTAGGTACCACCTCCCTTAAATGGAGCTTCGAGATCCACACCTACACGAAACCCAAAGTAGTAAACGTTAGCCATTCAACTCAATGAATGATGCGATCCATACAGAAATTACCATTGTGTTGCAACGTCATTTGTAAGATTACCGAAATCCAGAGAAAGAGATGACCCTGAAGTGTCGACACTTGCGTTTCGAGAACAAAAGCGAGTTGGTACAGCGGAGAGAACCCGAATTTTCTCTTGAGCAGGAGATTGAGGCCGATAAACGAAGCCAGCTCTACTGATGCGTAAAGCAGGAGGTTCGTTTCGGCGCTAACAAACTTTTCAGGCGTCAACGAGCGAGTGTGAGGGTAGTAAACCGCTGTTGGAAGATGAAACAGGATAGCGAGGTACATCGCGTACAGAACTGGAATGGCCAATTCAATAAACTCTGCCATGACAACGTATTCGGAATGGAAAAGTGCCTGTAATGAGGCTTGAGCGTCTTCTACAGCTGCCATTTGTTCCGTGACAATTGTTTCTGTGCATGCATGGCGTGAATGGGAACGTATCATTGTAGACTCCTGTCGAGATGCAATTCTGCTTGGCAATGCAACTGATACAGGCGAACCATCTAATGAACCGTTCTTTGTTTGCTGAGCAGGTAAAATTCGCTGGCAGTCTCGGCCGCTTCGCGCTGTTTTTGGGGTAGGAACTAGCGTTATAGCAGTGGAAAGACGACGTGGCTCTTGTTGTATTGGTTGACAGCTGGCTGTCCATGGCGATATTTTCAGAGAGCCCTGTCGAAGTGAAGTCGCTGATAACATTGTTATCTGCTTGGAAGGGTCTGTTTCGGCTGCATTTCTTCGCTTAGCATGCACGAATTCGCTGATGAATTGAGTGCTTTCAACCGAAAGAGGGAGTGAGACCGGAGAGTGAACACGAATCGGCATTGACAACGCGTTTGCCTGGCTTTGACCTCGGAAAGCATCGCGAAGCAGCAGCATCAAATCATGTAAATAGTCAGCTTTCAACGGGACCCCTTTGGTCAGTCCAAGAAGCTTTTGACGTGTTTGCACTCCATCCGACTGGTAATAGATAGTTCGAAGTGCAAGCACAACGAAGAAAGCGTCGGAGATGATCATGAGCGCCGTCGTAAGTGGGTATATTGCCGTCTGCATGCAGACTACAACGTAAAGAACGTTGCAAACGTCGACTGAAAAGACGACGATCAGTCCGACGCACTCGTGCAAGTGTGCTGACGCCTTGGCAATGACTTGCTTGACGCAAAATTTTATCACTGGTAGCACCAAAATGAAAGCTGCCTGTTGATCTCCCGATAGCTGATTGAAAATCGCGCTGAAAGTAGGGTATGCGATAGCAAGAACTCCTTGAGCTGCAATCACCGTCATCTGTGAGATGATTTGGTGTCGTAGTGGTGCTGATTTTGCCAATACCCGTGGACCAATGCTCAGCACGAAGAAAGCCATGTAGAAGAATATGAACGGAGCCGTGGTCAGCACGTAGCCAAACGGAATCGGGAACTTCCACAAGGCTGCAAGCGCGATTGTGAACGCCACGTAACAAGTGCAGGACCCGACGCCAGTGATGGCGATGCCTGTCGTCGATATTACGTCAGGTTCGATCACTTCTTTCACTTGGTATACAGCTCCAAACGCTATGGGCAGCGACGACACGTACAACCTGATCCAGAACATGTAGTTCGCCTTCCAACCTTCATCTGGCGGCTTCAGAGGAATACACTCCACCAACGCTGCCATCGTAAACGCTGGAATCAACGCTGTTGTGCATACAACAAAAACTCGAGTCGAGGATGTGCGTTGGCGATAATCTCGGAATGAAAGGAGTCGCTCAACAGAGTAATGACCTCGATGGCCAACCTGAACATGCTGCCAATATTCCGCTACAGCTTCAAAAGCTCTCTCAAGAACGCCAAGTATGACAAGAACGTGTCGAGGTTGGAAATGTGTTGCTGGATGTACTTTCAAGTCCAGAGTCATATTCTCCTCGCCAGTGCTACCGGTAGCTGCGACCTTCGTTCTGTGGGGTTAAGTAGGTCTGGGTGTCTTTGGTTAAGCAAATGCAGACGCACAGTTCGCAGTTATTCTTGCTGCATTCAACTTTAGCGTGAGCTGGACCAAGAATACGGAAGTCACAATTGTCGAAGACGATATGGACAACTAAATGCTATTCAATCTGTATTGTGGAAGTAAGTTGCATTGTCAATTGCGCCAATATGCAATGGCAAGAGTATAATAGTCGGCCGTGGTGCCGTGCTACCCTTGGTAATCTGCAAAAAGGTAAGGTAGGACGTAGGCATCGGGGCCACAAAGCCTTTTCGCCAGGGTTCATTCATTGTAGTGCTACTGAATCGATCGACTTCTGTATCTTCGTAAAGCATAAAGTAAATGCTACGAAAGACCACCGAAATAGTGCACCAAGCATGAAACTTGAACGGCCATCGAGCATCATTTAAATGGAGCGTTGAGATCGACACCTATAGCATTCAGCACACAGAAACATCAGTGTTAACGTGTAAGCTAATCGGTCATAACCACACTTACCGTTGTGTGCAAGTGTAATCTGTAGGATCCAGGATACCCATAGAAAGAGATGCCCCTGTAGAGTGCCAATTTGAGTCTCCAACACGAATGCGAGCTGGTAAAGTGGAGAGAATCCAAACTTTCGCTTTAGCAGGATGTTCAAGCCGATAAACGAAGCAAGCTCCACTGAGGCATACAACATGAAGTTGATCTGCGTTTTCGCAAACTTTTCAGGTGTCAATGATTTCGTGTGTGGGTAGTAAGCTGCTGTCGGAAGATGGTACAGGCATGTGAGGTACACCCCGTACAATATTGGAATGGCACACTCGACGTACTCAGCCATAAGCACATACTCGGAATGGAAAAGCGTCTGTAGCGCGTCTTGGGCGTCCATAATTGCTGCATTGTGGATCGAAGGAGCCGCCGCCGTTATTCGTGCGCTAGAGCACATGATGTCTTTAAAGTTTTGGCGTGCCAATGTTTTACTTGACAATACAAACAGTTGTGTAGGCCGCTTTAGTCTGGTTTGCTGTGTCTGTCCGTCTGGTACAATTCGTCGATGACCCACAACATTCTGTTGAGCTTTAACTAATGACCCCGATGCAGGGATAAATAACATTTCTGGGTTTTCCTGCACTGCAGACGTTTGTTTAGAATCCCGCGGTATCGTAGAGTTATACCCCGAAGCTTCTCCAGCATTCCGCCTTTTTGAATGGACCAAGTCGCTGATAAATCGTGCACTTTCGACCGAAAGGGGGAGCTGAATTGGAGCTCGAACACGAATTGGTACGGGAGGCGCGTTTAGTTTACCGGCATATTTGAAAGCTTCTCGTACCAACGTCATCGAGTCCTGAACGAAGTTTAGGTTGTCGGCACCAGTTGATGAAGGGTTTTGCATCCCCCGTCTCTTGTGAGCGTCATCCGCTTGGTAGTAGATCGATCGTAGAGCCAACAGCACGAAAAAGGCGTCCGACCCAATCATCAAAATCGTCGTAAGCGAAGAAATTGCTGTCTGCATGCAGACAACGACATACACGATGTTGCAAACGTCAACGGAGAAAACGACTATCAACCCGACACATTCGTGAAGATGCGCCGACATCTTGGCAATGACTTGTTTGACGCAGAACTTGATAATAGGTAGAACGAAGATGAAAGCGGTCTGCTGATCTCCCGAGAGTTGGTTGAATACGGCGCTAAAACTCGGATACGCTATGGCAAGGACAGCTTGTGCTGCGACAACGAGCAGTTGAGAGAAAAGTTGGTGGCGTAAGACTGGAGATCGGGCTAGTACGCGTGGACCAATGCTTATCACCAACAAAACCATATAGCCCGCCACAAACGGTGGCACCAGGAAAATGTACCCGAACGAGACCGGGAACTTCCAAGATGCTGCAATCGCCATCGTCAGAGCCACATAACACGCACAAGAACCGACTGCCGTGACAATAATTCCTGTAGCAGTGATGACTCCCGGCTCGATGACTTCAATCACTTGAAACACAGCTCCAAACGAAATCGGCAGTGACGACACAAACAATCGGATCCAGAAGGCGTAATTCGCTTTCCATCCTGCTTCCGGTGGCTTCAACGGGATGCATTCCACAAGAATCGCTACGATAAAAGCTGGGATCATCGATGTGGTGCAGACGGAAAATACTCGGGTCGGAGAGGTCCGTTCATAGTAATCTCGGAACGAAAGTAGGCGCTGAACGGAGTATCGGCCGCGATGGCCAACCTGAATGCGGTTCCAGTAGTTGCCAATTGAGTGGAAAACTCGATCGAGCGCATCGTGCAGGACGAGAAGAAGTCGTGGCCTTGCGAGGTCGACAGGCTGGACTTTCGACCCCGAAGCCATTGGAATCACGAAGCGACAGGCTCAACTGGTTGATTCCCTAGTACATGCGTAGACGTGTCCAGAGTCAAAATGGACGCTGGTGCTTGATAAGAGGTCGCTTTCACACCGTTCTGCAGTTATTCCTGCCATCGGGTGCATGGTCTCACCTACTGGCGAAACGAAAGACGCAAATACCAAACAGCATGTTGACATGGCTCACATAAGAGAAAAGGCAAAACTGGCTCGGCACTTCTTGTACATTTGAGCAATATGTATGGCTTCCCATTGATCGTAGCCATGGTGAACTATTTTCCGCCTTGTCTTCCGCCACTAAAGACCACTTGGGAAACCACCATTGCTTCATCGACGGGATGTTTCTCTTTCAATTGTTTTTGATCGGTCAGTGATATCATGCTTCTTCACGACTTTCTTGATTGGCTCCCAGTGCGTTGCCCAGTCTAGGAGTTTTTTGTTGTTGTTGTGGTTTTACGTCTCCACTGCATCGGCAGGTCGAAGTCGAGCTGGCGCATTTTGCTGCTAAGTAGGATTCAATGGCTTCTCGAGGACAGCTACAACAATTACTACATGTAGTAGCACGGGGCTTCGAGGTCAACACGTACAGAGCAGCAGATATTTCTCGTCACATTTAAGTCTCAGTGAACAAGTGTGTAGTTTCAGACGTTCCGTTGTGCACTAGTGTGGTCTGCAAGATGCAGAGGATCCACACGAAAAGATGCCTTTAAAGTGTGCGAGCTTGTGTCTGGAACACAAACACGAGCTGGTACATCAGCGAAAACTTAAATTTCTTCTGGAGCAAGAGGTTCATCGCGACAAACGATGCTATCTCTGCTGCTCTGTGTACAGAATGATATTGACCTGCGTGTTTACGAACTTTTCGGGTGCAAGTGAACCTGTGTGCGGATAATATGCAGCAGGTGGAAGATGAAACAGAAAAGCGAGATACACCGCGTGGAGCGCCAGGAAGACGCACTCAATAAACTCACCCATCAGACGTCTTCCGAATGAAAGAGTGTTTGAAGTTCGTCTTGAACTTCTTCAATGTCGTTTTCTTGGGAGAGATTGTTCTGCGACTGATGCCGTAGATGAAATTCGACGTATGCTGGGGAGGTCGTAGCTTCCTCGTGCCACCGCTTTACTCACTACCGTGTGGACAGGCCAAGTTTTGAGCGCGCTGTGTATTTAATTCTGCTGGGACGATTTTTTGCTGTTGTAAAGTGCATTCCTTGAGCTGCAATGACCAGCATTTGGGAGAACATTTGACGGCGCAATACTGGGAAGTTGGCCACCACGTGTGGGCCGATGCTGAGCAAGAAGAAAATCATGTAGACGTAGAAAGCAACGAATGGGCCAATTACCAACACGTAATCGAATGGAATTAGGAACTTCCAAGCTGCCGCCACAGCTACTGTCAGTGCCACGTAACATGAACATGACCCAAAAGCTGTCACAACGACCCCAGTAGTAAGCATCTACCGCAGCGAAGTCACATCAGATCGTTTATTGGGATGAACCTTGTGCTCCAGAGAAAGTTTGTATTTCACCATTGTATTATCACTCGTGCTCGAAGCGCAAGTTCGCACACTTCAGAGCCATCTCTTTGTGTGGACTATGTGTATCTTGCAGATAACACTTGTCCACAATGTTAGTCGAGCAGATTAAACATTTTTCAGCCTGAATTGGAGGCCCAATACACTTGCGTCTTGATGTATTCCAGCTTGAGGAGCTGAGAAAATATGAGGGCGGTCTAATGACCGGCTACGACTTGGGAATTCTGCTTCCAACCCATGATGTGAAGATCACCACACTCGCATTAACGCACAGGTCCCACCAAAGTCAAAATCTCGGGTATTTTTCTGACGCGCGCAAAATCCAGCTCGTTCATGAACTTCGTGCTCTCGCTTGATAGAGGAAGAGGACAGAGACGACACGTATAATGGAACCTCAGCCTTCCAGCTCTCAGTCGGTGGTCTCAATACCGAGTCGCCACCGGGGAGTACGTAAGGCCAAGGCACAATTTGAAGACTGTTCCAGTGCCCGACAATGCACGGAAACACAATCCATGGCACCAGTCATGACGAAGAAGCTAAGCACTCGAAATGCAGCGACGCGAGAAACCTTTCCGGCCGGGTACTACCAAAGGATTGAACTCTGCGTACCTAGAAAACTCGTGATTTGTGCTTATTGTACAGGAGCAGAGCGCAGCCTTTCGTGATCCTCAAGCATAATGCTTGTAGCATTCCTGGGTGGGCATTCGAAGCGTGGAGTCACTACAGTTGATTCTGCATCTTGAACAAATAAAACCTGGTCTTGATGCGCTCTGATCAATCCTTGTCAACCACCAAAAATGCTGAGTGCGAAACTTTGAGCGAGTAGCGATGTCCGTTGTAGGATAGAGCTGTACCAAGCCCAATCGTGACTGTAGCTGCGTTGGAAATGATGCCCGCCCATAGCCTTAGGAAAACTTGAGAGGAACAGTCGGATCTACAACGCGTAGGTGGTTCGCCAGCCTTCGGAAGGAGCGGCCAACGGAATGTACTTGGCCAAGAACTGATGATGTACGTTCGCCAATGCCACGGAGTACAGCGTATCGACCCAAGGTCCCAACGATCCGATATCTGCACCGGCGCTGCACCTGCTGACGTACTTGGCCCGCTTCAGCGGGTTAGGCGCAGGTCGTCATGACGCGCCTCGTGATTCAGAAGTTGCCAATAATCCCACGAGTCCTGCATTGCATTGCATTGTCCCCGACAGCGGGCGGATATCCGAAACTTTTCCAGTACATGTAGAGAATCCCCGCGTGTGGAGGTCCGCTGCAGCATTTTCGCCCCCGGGACGTGCACTGGAGATTCCGCTCGCCCGGTCTCTGTCCTCAAATGGGCAATAATTGCCAATTATTGGTGTCCGATCGCTTTGCGTTTCATGCCAACGACGACGTCCACCACCACCACTCTCTCTATCTGTAGTAAATCTGCCAAATCCGTTGGCGACACCTCCGTCACCACACAGCGCAACGCTAAAAGCCGAAATGTAAGAGAAAAAAAATCTGCCAAATGTTCTATGGAACGCATAGGGTAGGTGAAAAATCGTTCATTGGCTACAAAATCGCGTGCAGAACCGCTCCCATAGTGTACCGTGTGTCTTCTCTCCTAAGCGCGCCTACGTGGCACCCAATGGCTCCCTTCATTCCGCGATTTGCTGGCTCGAGCGCAAGACCATCACTCTGTCCCCATGGCGTCCACCATCGCGTCGTTCGCCAACTTCCTCAAGCAGTCCAAGGCGCACGCCGTGGACAACCGCCAAGTGCTGATCGCCGGCGTGTTGTACAAGAAGCCGGAACGGAACTCGCTGCTCTGGAAGAAGCGCTACTGCGTGATTTACACGGGCGAGCTGCAGATCGTGTACTTCCTGTCGCTCGAGGACTTTGAGAAGCGCGCGATCCGCGGCAAGATCCCCTTCTCGTCCGTCCACGCCTGGGACGGCAAGCCGAACGGCTTCCAGTTCTACACGCCCAGCGACAACTGCTTCCGCGTGTACACGGACAGCGCCGAGGAGCAGCACAAATGGATCGACGCCCTGCAGCAGAGCATCGACCAGGCGCCCGACCGCCAAGACGGCGCCAAAGTCGAGTACGCGCGTCCCGTGGCCGCGTCCCCGTCCTCGTCCCCCAAGGCCGCGAGCTTCCGCTCCAAGCGCAGCGACTCGTGGCGCGAGGAAGATCCGGACGTGCTCACGATGGCCGTGGAGCTCGAGGATCTGCGCAGCGAAGTGACGACGCTCAAGGCCGAGCTCGCGTCCTACGAACAGGCCGAGAAGCGCTACGGCGCCGAGCTCAGCGTGGCCAAGACTCGCCGCGGCTCGGTACTGGACGACGGCACGGAGCTCAACATTGAGCCCCGCGAGATGGAGCGCATGCGCGCCATTTTCAACCTCTTTGACGTGCAGGGCAACGGCTTCATCAGCGAGGACGACCTGTTGGACCTGCACGCCAAGCTGGGCGAGCCCATCTCGAGCGAGGACGCGCGCGAAGCCATTTCCTACATGCACAGCAAGTCCACGACGGGCCAGATCGACTTTAACTCGTTCATGAAGTGGTGGAACGACGACCACGCCGCCGACAACCAGACGGAGGCCATGCGCCGCTACCAGGCCAAGTTCAAATTCCTCAAGGCGCGCATCGCCAACCCCGAGGTGGGCAACATCGAGACGGAGGCCGTGGGAGCCTTCCCGAGCTTCGAGTTCCGCGTCAACTTTTACCACACGGGCCCCAACGGCGAGCGCCAGCAAATCTCCCCGTGGCACGACATCCCGCTCTACAACCCGGACGGCACGGTCAACTTCATCTGCGAGATCCCCAAGTGGACCCGCAAGAAAATGGAGATCGCCACGGGCGAGCCCTTCAACCCCATTAAGCAGGACACCAAGAACGGCAAGCTGCGCGAGTACGGCTGGGGCGAGATGATGTTCAACTACGGCGCCATGCCGCAGACGTGGGAGGACCCGTCGCACGTGACGGAGGGCACGGGCTGCGTGGGCGACAACGACCCGATCGACGTCGTGGAGATCGGCACCAAGCAGTGGCGCACGGGCTCCATCGTGCAGGTCAAGATCCTCGGTGTGCTCGCGCTCATCGACGACAACGAGACGGACTGGAAGGTCATTTGCATCAACGTGGAGGACCACTACGCGCCGCTCATCAACGACGTGGCCGACATTGAGGCCCACATGCCCGGCTGCATCACGGCCATCCACGACTGGCTCCGCGACTACAAGCTGCCCCAGGTGAACAAGTACGGCTACGAGGACAAGTGTATGGGCCGTGACTTCGCCGAGGCCACTGTGGCCGAGACCCACGAGTTCTGGAAGCTGCTGATCGAGCAGCGCGGCGGCCAGGCCACCGTCTAAGCTCTCCAGAGCTCTCCGCTAGCCACTCCGGCTGACGGAACCGTAGACGCAGGCACCAGGATGCTGGAGTACATGTAAAACACCTACAAAAATGACAAAACCC
Organism: Phytophthora foliorum; assembly: GCA_024679135.1. Classification (NCBI taxonomy): domain Eukaryota; phylum Oomycota; class Peronosporomycetes; order Peronosporales; family Peronosporaceae; genus Phytophthora; species Phytophthora foliorum. Next base: position 19,604 of record JAHWLE010000086.1, read on the forward strand.
CGGGTTTCAACACCACGCTGGGCGTTCCGCTCATTGCACTCACTCCCCGTCGTCGTCAACGCGTATGTGATGGACGGTCCGCTTTTGGTGCTTGGGGTCCGAATCCCGCGGTGCCGACCAAGATTTGCGATTGCGATTGACTACACGCCATCAGATCCCGTCTCTCGCAGGTCAAGCAAGGCAGAGGGAAAACATTGGACTGGTCTGCCACGCGTGACGTTTGTTCTGATCCTGCCACCAAGAACAGCTCATCTTGTCGCCGCTGAAAATATCGCCCTGATGGACTTGGACGACGATGGCCTGCGACGGCGCGTGCTGAAAATGGAAGTTGAAGGCGAGAGGTGGTGGCTTGTCCGGTGACTACCGTTGATTTGGGGCTGGCTTCAGCCTCGTCCTCGACTGTCAGGCCCAAGGCTTTTGATCCACATGGCTGCACTCGCTACCAAAGCTCAAGACTTCGCCATTCACGAATCTGCCTGCCGCGGAGATTATAGCGAGAGCGAGCGGACCGTAACAGCAGACGCCATGCCCGTGGAAGTTGTCGCTCCTGTTGGGTTAGCCACCAGCATGAAGGATGCGGCGCCAGAGCTTCTTCCAGTCAAGTTAGCGCCGCCGTCCCCTGACCGTCGCAGACCCCGGTGTCCGTCCTCGCAGAGCAGTCGCCCAGCGTCGCCAACCTTCATTGAGAGCGACGGAATGGGGACAAGCAGCTCCATGATCACGTTAAGCACCACTTCTGTTTCCACCACGACTTCGATAGCGCTCGACATGAGCAGCGTGAGCGCGACGACCGAGAATGCAATCACACCCGAGACACAACCTGCTTCACCGGCCTCTAAGGCACTCGAGCGAGCCAACACGAAGGCGAATCTGTCGATTCTAGACAAGCGAATGCGTATTGGGAAGACGAAGCTTGGCCACACGCGATACAAGAATGTCGAGCGCAGCTTCAAGCCTCCTGCAGGCAACGTCATTAACCTGCAACACGAGCAGTACGCGCTTACATACGGCATGATGTGCGGCATCCGAGACTCGGCCGGACTTCAGAAGCCGTTCAAGCAGCGCCTGACGATGGACGACTTCATGCTCGTGGACAAGAAAATTTTCCCTTCCAACTCGCAGCTCCAGCACCCGTTCAAGTTCAAAGACTACTCGCCTGATGTGTTTCGCCAAGTGCGTCGTCGTTTCGGAATCGACCTCGCAGACTACATGCTGACACTCAGTGGCGACTTCAATTTCATCGAGTTCATGTCGAACTCCAAGTCGGGGCAGTTCTTCTTCTACTCCCACGACGGGCGCTTCATGATCAAGACACAGACCAAGGACGAGTCCAAGTTTCTTCGCCGCATCCTGCCCCACTACTACAAGTTCGTAATGGAGAACCCCAACACGCTGATCACGCGCTTCTACGGCATGCATCGCGTCAAGATGCACCACCTGAGAAGGAAGATGCACTTCGTCATCATGGCTAGCGTCTTTGACACACCGCTGGAGATCCACGCACGGTTCGACTTAAAAGGCTCTCGAATTGGACGCCACGCATCGCCAAAAGAGCACGAGCGAGGAAGCGCCGGCGTGCTGAAGGATAATGATCTACTGGAGAAGGGTTTCCACCTGCAGATGGGCGTGGCGCGGCGCGCCATATTCCTGGTTCAGCTTCGGAAGGATGTTGAGTTTCTCAAGCGCATGAAGATTATGGACTACAGCCTGCTTATCGGTGTTCACGACTCGGGCTGCGAACTGCACAACGACCTGTATACAGGCACACCCACGAGTGCGAGTGGAGATAGCATTGCGTCGGAAGCACAAGGATCCGTGTCCAGGTCATTGCCCACATCGCCCGCAGGCTCAGAACCAGACTTCAGCATAGATGTCCCCCAGACTCGACCAGTTCGGTCGGCATCGATGCCGGGAGACTGTATCGAGCTGCAGCCACCTCCGGTCCCCAGTGCAATCAGTTCGATACAAACACGGCTCGCGCTATCGCCGCCGAACACGCCAACATGGAGCGATGGCTGTGTGGACCCGAACTTCGACTCGGACAACGATTCGGAGCAGGACGATTCCACGAGTAGTGAAGGTGGGTTCGGGCTCAGCTTCGGTGCTGCCTTTGGAGAATTTTCATCGCCAGCGAACCGCAACTCCGGGTCATTGCCGTCAACACCGAAAGGCTCTGGATCAACTATGGCGCCTCTGTCTCCGCGTTTGTTGGACACGGCAGCGTATGCCGAGTACTCTGAGTCGGTCTTTTGCAAGGACGAAGGTGGCATCTACGGCCGAGACCGACATGGCCGCAAGAACGGGTTCGTGTATTTTCTGGGCATCATCGACATCCTGCAGCAGTACAACACGCGGAAGATCGCTGAGACGTTCTTCAAGGGCCTGCGCCACAACCGCAAACAGATCTCGGCAGTGAACCCGGAATTCTACGGCGACCGGTTCATCGAGTTCATGGAGAAGCACGTGGTGCAGGACGACACGTTGATTTCGCCGCGCCCGCGACCTTCTCCATCGTCCTCCGCCATTTTGGACGCGCTTTCTCAAGAGGCCTGCTGACCAAACGAGCAGCGTAGATTCGAAGACATGACTATAGCGTAGCGAGGGAAGGCATTATTTACAATCAACAAAGGTTGCTCGAAACTTCAATGCGGGTAAGTTGCTGAAAACTTGTTTGTCGATGATACAGAGCACGATGGGAGTATCATACATACCCTATCGGCTAGGGGACAAATGTAAGATGTTGAACGATGAACAACACCGCTGAAGATGCAGAGCACAAACTGCACGGGGAAGCAATTGTAGCAGCAAAAACGTTTCGATTCGGGGCTGACATCGATGGGGTTGATAAAAGCGGGTTGTCGGCGCTCCGCACAGCCATCTACTTAAGTATTACCGACACAACGAGGCCGCTCTGTTTCTTGCCCAATGCGGAGCGGAAGCCAATAAAGTCGCCTACCCGAATACAACAGCGCTCTACGCAGCAGTAAAGATTCGGAAGATCCGAAGCTCAATCGCGCAACTTGAGCACCAAGTTTCAGTGACTGAGAAAAATAACGAGGCACTAAACGCAAGCTTGAACTCACTCCAGAGAGCACTTCAAGTGAAAGCACGTCTGGAAAGAGATCGAAAGCGCAGACAGAAGCTAATCAAGATGGTGTCTGGTGGACTTGTGTGGTGGAGGCCTGCTCGAGGGAGTATTAAACGTTGTGTTGACAGTTTTGACTCAGCCGAGAGTTTGTTGATGCAGCTGATGGAAACCAGTGCCACGGATTGTGCGAGAGCGGTCAGTGGGGAGGCGAAAAAAAATCCTCAAACCTAAGTTGAATCCGTTCTGCAGAATGCCTGCCTTGTGTTTGGCGCAGCTGTTGCTATAGCAACAGAGGTGACCCACATCAGAAGAACAACCTTGTTTTGGAAGTTGCGTACGCTGATGGTGTTTGCTTTATGAGTTGTAGATATTTGTTGAACTCCCGTGTGAGTGAACTGACGAGTTCCTGTACGCGCTTCCTAGAATTCGCCCATACACCAGCTTTTGAGTTCTCTGGTTTCTAGCGAGAAAAAAAAAACTTACAAGTTGGAAATGCATTCTGTATCCATATTTCGCATGTCACCACAACTCCAATTCGCTGCAACTTCCCTAAAGTTTAATGGATAATGCGATTCTCAAGCTGATCATCATGAAGTCTGTGTTTGTCGGGCAAAGTGTGGAACGAAGACGAAGTGATCCTCTTCATTACCTATGTCGCGTTTCCCCTCGTTTTCAGACTTCCTTTCGAAAAAGAGAGTCGAATATTGCTGCTTTACCTCGAGTTCGCTATCCTCGGTAGAAATTAGCAATGATATGTAAACGTCACGACGAACACGAGACGTCTCGTTTTCTTGCCCCTGAAGCTCACAGGTTGCTGCAACCATGGACGAAAATCCGCATCGCAGGACTGTCACGTTCTTCTCTGCTACATTACCCAAGCGTAATGGAGACAGGAGCTGCATCTACAGAAGACCGAGAGAAGGCGGTGGTCGTAGTGTTTGTGTACGTGCTCTCCATAGTCATGGAGCGCGAACGCCTCAAGACTGCAGGCGGAGAAATACGGCAGTCAACGAAACGCTGAGAAATGGCCTCCATTCGATAGTTGGGTGTCGTTGCATTCACGTTTAAATTCGCTGCTTACGACCTGCAGCAGTCGCAGACTCGATGCATCATGGAATGGGTACGCGATTCCTCGAGTTCCACAGCTGCTGCACGACCAGAAACACTACCAACGTGTTGTCACATGCCTTACTACATGCCTGGTACTGACAGAACGCAACGTCAAACTTGAAATGCAGGAGACGCTACAGGTAGGAGCCGCAATTCGATCGTAACCAGAAATCCATCCAAAAAGGCAACGATGGCGTCCACCGATTGATTAACGGCCGATCTAAGATCTGTTGATTTGCGTTTGACAGCGCGTCTCTCTCGTGCCGCAGTGGCACATCCAATCATGCCAACGCACAGTTGCCGTCCACTTCAACGTGGGTCTGTCTCTGTCAACGGCAGACTTCCCCACCACAGCGTTTATGGCACGAGATGCTCATGACCACAAGGCCCGACTGCACCATATCAGCCACGAGAAAGCTTCTGATGGTACAAAGGAATCACCTAGCAACGTCAGGTGCCTCCAATTGGAGTCAACTTTTGTTGCGTTCGTGTCAAAAGCGAATCCAAGCAGGTGCCTCAACGATAGGCTGCAACACTGCGCAACCACGAATTTCTTCCTGCCACGGAAAGGGGTCCCCACGTGCATCAACGATATGCCTCGGTCCCTCGAAACTGTGCGTACATACAAGACGCAGGCTCAATACGCACAGTGCAAAGTGTCCACAACGTCTGTCCCCCGTCGGCTGTCTCATGACCGGCACACAGCAGAGCCTGAACCCCCTGGCTATCTAAAGCCAAAGTGATCGTTCTGGCGGTCGCACTTGCAAAGGCTCATTCGCGTTTTTTCCAGCCTCGTAGCAGCCTCCAAACCGTTCAAAAATGACGTCTTCCGTTGCGTTACGCCACCTTCCTCCGCTCAAAGTGCGTGCCGTGGGGCCCCGTGAAGCTGCCACTCGCCACTCGACGACTGCAATTCCGTTGCACCTCAAACTCGCAGTGGGCGGAATGGCAGGCGCCGTCGGAATGGTCACAACTTTCCCCATGGACATCGTCAAGACCCATTTGCAGGGCCAGACGAGAACCGGAGGTCGCCTGGTCTTCTCGGGGCCGTTGCAATGCTTCCAACACATTGTGGCGACCGACGGACTGCGCGGGTTGTACCGCGGTCTGCCCCCCACGCTCATGGGGGTGCTACCCGAAAAGGCCATCAAACTGGCAGTCAACGAGCAGCTACGCGAGCAATTCGCCGATGCCGACGGCCACTTGAGTTTACCTAAACAAGCTCTGGCTGGTGCCGGTGCTGGCAGTGCTCAATCCATCATCACCAACCCGGTAGGAGGTTTGCAACTTTTTTTTCTTGTTCTTGAAAAGTTCATTAACGGAGACTTTGGTCGCAGGTTGAGATCGTCAAGATCCGATTGCAAATGCAGACGTCGCTACCCGTTGCAGAACGACAAACGGCGGTGGAAATTGCACGCAGTTTGGGCGTTCGGGGGATGTACAAGGGGGCCGGAGTTTGTTTCTTGCGAGACGTGCCATACGCAGTCTTGTTCTTCCCTTCCTACGCCACCCTGCGTGATGCCTGGACAGACCAGACCACGGGCAAGAACTCGGTGCTTTCCATTGTGTCGGCTGGAGCCATCGCCGGAGCAGGAGCTGCGGCCATCTGCACACCGGCCGATGTGATCAAGACGCGGCTGCAGATGAAGGGATCTCCGTACACGGGCATGGTGGACTGCGTCCGGAAAGTTGTGGCCGCTAATGGGCCCAAGGCGTTGATGAAGGGCGCGGGTCCGCGGATGATGGTGCAAGCTCCGCTGTTCGGCATCACCCTCGTGGCTTTCGAGCTGCAGAAGAAGTACATGGAGTCTCTCTAAGACTCGCAATTAGTTTATAGTCGCTCGCTTCTCCATTTCATAGATCTCTGCCAACTCCCAGGATACTGAGCGAGATGCTCGTCCTGGCCAGTTGTGCCCTCTCATCATGTGTTCACGAGCTCACTTAGCTCACGATTTCTAGAAAAAGAGTGACCGCTACGATACTCTGAGATGACATGGAATCTCGGTTCGGTATCTACAGGGTCAAAAGCCGATCCATGCAAATAGGCAAAGGTTTGGGGCTACAGTATTCATGTCGGAGCTTTCGCAAGATTCCTGAAACGCATTGGTGCATTGGTGCAATTGGAACATGCCATGAGAGACCGTTGATCAGAAGGATCGAAACCTACGACAATCAAAAGAACACATCAAATTGCACTCTCCTCCAAAATTGGAGCAGCATTCGCTGCATCGCACGCGAAAATTGGGATAAACCTTATCCATTTTCCAGCCATGAAGCACTGATCAGAATTGTAGTACATGGTACTACTTGGAAGTATTCTTGAATTGGCTCTGGGCACTCTGGTGGGTTAACTAACTAACTAACTAACACTAGGCAATCCCATCAGAAAGCAGCAGTGAAAGTCGAGCTCAATAAGATGACGTTCAAAGTCTCGGTTGCTCCAACATCTCAAGCGATTCGATCCCTTCGGGTGCAGTCAAACCCTGCGTGGTCATCTCCAGAGTCTCCAAGTTTAGTAAAGCAGTCTACCACACGAGATGCTACGGGTGTAGGAGGTCCAAACGCCACAAACGCCGCACCAAAGTACAAACCTGGCAAATGGGACATCTTCATGCTCGGCATCACGATTGTCATCGGAGGACAGTACTTTTGCTGGAATGCTGGGATCGCAGCAGGACTTTACAGCTTTTTCGTCGCGTATCTCCTCATTGCCACCGCATATATCGCGTTGTGCTGCTGTACAGCTGAGATCACGGGCGCCTTGCCGTTTGCTGGTGGAGCGTACGGATTAGCGCGTTGTACGCTCGGATTTTATCCTGCATTCATGATCGGCTGCTGCGAAGCTCTCGAGTACATCGCGTACGTCTCGACTTCTACCATCGCGTTTATTGATCTCATCGTCGACTCGGTTCCAGAAGTTAAGCCATATCGTCCTTTGTTATGGGCGCTTTTTTACTTGAGCGCTTTGATTTTCCACATCAAAGGTGGTCGAGCGTTCTGGATATTCAATATGGGAATTGGAGTAATATCGCTCCTTATTGTTGTACTGTACTGCTTCGGCTCACTCCCGTTCGTCAGCTTCGCAAAATACGCAGTCGATCCAGACTTGGAATTCGTGGATGGATTTCCAGGTTTCATGAAGGCACTTCCTCTTGCTGCTTGGTTCTTTGTCGGAGTCGAAGCTCTTCCTATGGCCAGCGACCAGATTCAACACGCAAAACACATTGTGCCGATCGCCCAAGTTGCGTGTGTCGTGACGCTCTTCGTTACTGGGATTTTCGTCTACTTCGTCACAGCTTCGCTACCGCCAGGGCTAGCTTCACTTCCAGCCGAGCTGGTTCCGTTCGACAATGGCTTCACCCTACTCTTGAACATTGAGCGCCATGCTGCTACTGTTCTATCACTGCCTGCAACCTACGCGACAGCATTCGGCTTTATGTGGTGCTATGGCAAGCTTATCGTAGCAATGGCAACCTCCAAACTCCTACCTTCGTTCCTCAGCAAAACGACGGCAGCCGAGGAAACTCCGTACGCTGCTCTCATTGCTGGGACGAGTGTGAGCTATGCACTCTGCCTCGTCGTGTACTGGCAGCCTTTTATCGGCCAGAACCTGTTCAACATTTGCATGCTTTCGGGTTTCATGTCGTACACGGGTCAATGCGTCGGCTACATCTCGCTTAAGCACAACTATCGGAACATCAAGAGCTCCGAGTTCCAAAGCCCCTTTGGATCGATTGGAGCACTTTATTCAATGGCCGTGTGGGTGCTGAGCATTATTGGGATTGTTGCATTCCAAGGAAATGGCAACGTCGAAACCTTCGTGTTCCTGGCGGTCGTTGCACTTCTCACGATATTCTACTTTGGCTACGCGCGAAAGCGGCAGACATTTTCTCCCCAAGAAAACCGCGTGATGCTTGTCGCCCACGTGACAAAGTTCAACATTAAAAAAGTAGCAGCACGTCGGCACAAGCATGACTCCACTACAAGCAATAGTCACCATACCGGTGGAAATAGCTCGGCTTCCGATGGACGAAACGCGAACAAGAACGCGGTCATCGGAAAATCGGTGAGGTCGATAAGGTCCACTCGAAGTGGAAGAAGTAACAGAAGTGCAGGGAAATAGCGCAGGCAACTTAGAGTATTGGTCATGACAAATGAAATAAATCCGTTTTGTATAGTCCCGAAGTGTTTGAAGATGTTCCCAAAGGCTTCGTAAGTTGGGACCAACACGTGTAGGACCTACCGATCCCAAACAATGCCAACTGATGTTCTCGTCCTCGGGAGTTTCGAGGGCGGAAATAGCGAACACTGAGCTTACAGTCTAACTCTTTTCGCGAGTCCTCAAGTTGAAAACACAGTCTTCATCTGGTATGAAGTTTCCAAACATTTTTGCGCGGAGGTCTACTGTGGTGCAGCCCCTGGCACCACCTTCGGTTCAAGTTTTATCAGCCGAATCGAAACACACTACAATTCGGAGTCCACAACCTGCTGCCACGGGACCATCCGCCAGTAATGCGACGGAGTACAGACATGGCAAATTAGACATTTTCATGCTTGGCATCACCATCGTCATTGGCGGACAGTATTTCTGCTGGAACGAAGGAATCAATGCTGGAGTCTACAGCTTTTTTATCGGATACTTGTTAATTGCGTCCGCGTACATCACACTGTGTTGCTGCACCGCTGAAATCACGGGAGCGCTGCCTTTTGCAGGAGGCTCGTACGGATTGGCAAGGTGTACGCTCGGATTTTATCCTGCATTCATGATTGGCTGCTGCGAAGCTCTGGAATACATCGCGTACGTCTCGACATCAACTATCTCATTTGTCGAGCTTATAGTCGACGCTGCTCCCTCCCTGGAAACTCTGTCGCCTTTGCTATGGGCTCTCTTCTACGCGAGTGCTCTGATCATACAGATCAAGGGCGGTCGCGTGTTCTGGGTATTCAACCTTGGAATTGGTATCGTCTCCCTCGTGATTGTCGTGATCTACTGCTTGGGTTCGCTTGCGTTTGTCAACTTCGGCAAATATGGCTCGGACCCCAATCTCGAGTTTGCCGGTAATTTTGGTGGATTTATGAAGGCTCTTCCGTTGGCGGCGTGGTTCTTTGTCGGCGTTGAGGCGCTGAGCTTATCCAGTGACCAAGTTGATCAACCTAAAAAAATAGTGCCAGTGGCTCAGGTATCTTGTATTGTCACGCTTTTCGTCACGGGATTTGTGGTGTACATTGTGACAGCGTCACTTCCACCAGGCTTGGCCGAGCTACCGCATGAACTCGTCCCCTTCAACAGAGGCTTCACTCTCATGTTTAATGTATCTCACCATGCCGCCACCGTATTATCTCTCCCTGCTACTTACGCTACAGCCTTTGGTTTTATGTGGTGCTACGGGAAATTGATCGTTGCGATGGCTACGTCAAAACTGTTGCCAAAGTTCCTGTCCAAGACGACCAAGGTAAAGGAGACCCCTTATGGTGCGCTTCTGGCTGGGTCTGCAGTCAGCTATGCGCTGTGCATCGTCTCCTACTTTGTGACTGAGGTCGGCAAACATTTGTTCAAAATATGTATCCTGTCGGCGTTCATGTCGTACACAGGTCAGTGCATCGGCTATATCTCGCTAAAGCGCAACTACCGCAACATCAAGAGCTCCGAATTTCAGAGTCCATTCGGTATTGCTGGTGCTGTGTACTCAGCGATCATTTGGGTGCTGGCAATTATCAGCGTTGCGGCATTCCAAGCTAACGGAGGTGTGGAGATCATCGCTTTCTCGATTACATTTGCGCTACTTACCATTTTCTACTTCGGGTACGCTCGAAAGCGCCAAACGTTTTCAGCTGCCGAGAACCGCGTAATGTTGGTAGCTCACGTGACCAAGTTCAACGTGAAAAAGGTGGCAGCAGGACGTCGCGTAAAAAATCACAAAGTGAGCAGCAATAGTAATAGTAAGCGTACTGGTGGAGGAACAGAGACCTCCCAGACCGAGAGTAAGTGGGGACCAAGATCAGGAAAGTCTGTGGCTCGCTCCATGAGCAGAGGGTGCTAAATTATTATCAAAACCTATGGCCTGCGAGCTACATCAATATAAAGCTAGTTAGGGTATACTTTTTTGCTTTAGCAATGCAGACTGTAGGCCAGATAATGTAAATGTATATGAAGCGTGCTTTGGAGACTGCAGCTATCTTGTTCGTGTTCTTACCGCGACGACTACCATCAATTTAGAGGCACCGTGAGATGATTTTGGTTCCTCTCGTCCTGGGAGTTAGCTCAGTCGACTTGAACAGACACTGCTGTCCTCCGCCTCGAACTTACCTAGAAACTCCGTGCGATGGCCTCTTCCAGGTCACCGGTTAACCATCCGCAGCCACCACCAGCACCGCTCGTCCGTCCAGAGAGTCACCAACCAGTACTCTGCGCGCCGGCCGGAATTTGTTCGTCCGCTTCAACTTCGTCGACTAGCACTCTGCGTACCAGTCGGAGCCTTCGTCTGTTACCGCTCTTTGCCCTTCGAGGCAGATTCGCAAGTGAGCGGCTTCGATCTGCTCGCTCTGCCGTCCGATCCGCACACTCCTCTGCTCGGCTTGCTTCACTTCGCCGCACCACCGATCCGTCCACTCTTCCGCCCCTGATACTTCGTTCGTACCACCACCGTGCTTCAACCGTCCAACGCGCGGGCTGCTGCTCATCGTTGTCATCCTCGGGTGCGTGTACTTTCCGTACTCCGTCTGCCACCCACGCCATTCGTGCTGATCCAGCTGATCTACGTTGCTGCTGTCACCGCTCGTCGCCTACCTGTTACTGTTTGAAGGTCCCTGTAATTCAAGCAACATCGACTTCGACTTTATGCAATCCGTACATGTACAAAATATCCGTAGTCTTTTTAATAGAGCTTGCAACGTTTGGTTAACATATGAGACGGCGTCAAACGAACTGATCCTTACGAACCTTTGAGATAAACGGCTTTAAAGATTGGTCAACCAAAATCGAACCTAAACGAAATTTCTCAAAAAGAGCACCTTCCCACACGTACCCATTTTTTTCAGGTGTATCGGACGCGAGCGCGACGGGCGTAGCCCCCGGCACCAGCTCACTTCCAGACCGTGGCGAGGGTACAGACGACAGCGCTTCTCTCGGACCTGGCGATCTTGTCTCCAGCCACAGGAAGCTACTGGGCGCCCTGCCATCGGCGTGTTTTCGATGATATCCACACCGATGCTGCAAAACTTCGTGACCTCGCTGAGAATAATCTTGCACCTCTACAAACCCCTGCACGAAGATGCACAACAATGTCCGGCCGTAAGTTTCCCGGAAGGACGCTTCGGACCCAATTTACGACACGCCCACCGTATGAAGAATGCGAACGAAGCCAAGCATGCTCGCCGTAAGACGAGTGCCGAAAAGAAGACAGCCTCCACTGCTTCTACTGGAGCCAAAGACACCCCCACGGAGCCCGCAGAAACACAAGCGACTGAAAACGAAGACAGCTTGAACGTAGCGGGGGGCAGCTCAGCTCAACCGAAGACAGGAAACAAAAGTCGGAAGCGTGCCAAGTAAGATAAGTAGTGCAACTGAATGAGGGCGGTAAATCCAAATGATCCTTTCGTACAATACCCAAATGACCAAAAATGGGTCATTTGTACCCAAAAATATAAATAATTACCCCTCACAATTTCATGTTCATTCATAAACACCTCGATTTGGAACAGAAGGAATCCAAATTAGAACCTGGGAATAGTTGCAATCGATTCAGCAGGAAAAACTACGTCAAGGGAGCCCATACAAAAAATCTAAAAACTTGCATCTACAGGGAGACAACTTTTTGAGAGGACCGAGGCGCGGCGAGTATTTTACTTTTCTATAGTCTGAAGGCACGAGCTGAAAGAGGAGACGCTCCTCTTTCGAATGGTGTGCTTAAATCGCGATTCGTAATTAGGTTCGTAAGCACCTTTTCGTGTGACGCCGTCTCATATATACACAGGATATTCATTATAACAGTGATTTGCACCTCGCCGGTACCGCCCCCAACTACTCTGGATAAAATCCACCACTTACAGTTAGTGCGGTAAATATCATTAACGTGTATATAGAGTACATCAGACCTATATGGCCACGTTCTCGGCACATATCCTGCGCCTGCTTCGCAGCCGCAGCATCTGCTTACCATGAGTTCAGCAGATGAAAGTAAGTTTGAATCAATTTGCACTGACAAGTCCAACGTTGCACCAGAACCGGGAGTTCTGTTAGGAATAAGAGCATAAAGTCTAGACCTGCAGCATTTCAAAAAGAGCGGTGATGGTCATATCTGTAGACGTCGTAAGTAGAGAACTCTAGTTTCTGGACGAACTCAGGGCTCTAGGAACATCGCCGCCTTTTCCAAAAATACTATTCCAAGACAAAAATTAAACTTTAGTTTACTGGAATATCACACTAGAGCAACTCTGAGCGCTTCGCGCGCGCGCCAAAAAAAGATAGAGACTCGCACAAATATGCAATCGCAGTCTCACACGTCGAGCTGGAGTTCATTGTCACGTCCATGCCGGTGATGAGGATACCGCTTCTTGATGCCATCCGGCATTTGATGTGCTATGTCTGCACTAAGAGGCTTCAGGACAACCCGCTGCTACTAGCTGGTCCAATCGCTTTGGACGATATCGACACAAATTCTTGTAGACGTCGTTTTCGCTTTCTACCCGATGAAATTGAGCTCCTAGACGAAGCTTTAGTCCTGCCCCCGTTAATATACACTGCCCAAAACTGTCCTGTGCCACGCAAAGAAGCACTGTGTCTCCAACTACGTCGGCTCGCATACCCTAGCCGGTTGAATGATCTCGAAGAACAGTTTGGGCGTAAAGAGTGCGTGCTGTGTTCCGCAATCAATACCTTCGTTCTCATTTTCAGCATCCTCTGCAGCGACAGAATCAACCAGAGCTGTCAGAGTTGTGGACTTGGTCGCCGACGCTTTCTTCTTTGGCATGATCTTCTTTGTCGGCAGCTTCTGTGTAGAAGATGTGATGCTTGTAAATTGAAAAGCGAGTGTTATTGAGCGGGCGTTTAGGACGTCTAGTGCTAGCAACATCCACAAACAAGCCTTGCCGATTCTGGGAGCAATCACAGAGCATTGTGACGCCCCAATGAGCATCGGGTCAGCTGTACGACACTTGCTGCTGCTTTCAAAGCTGGACCACTACGTGGCGGTCCCAACAGAACCCCCGCAAGTGGTGCACAGCCTTAGGTCATGTCCACTAGGCCACAACGACCTCTCTTGCGATGGTGCTGGGGCCGAGCCAACGCCTTGGTCATCAAGTCAGCAGGCATTTCACCAGTCGGTGTGTAGCCAAGTGAGAGCTAGCCTTTGCGCAGCAGGTCCTTCATAGCGTGAAATATGACGTCGATAGTCTTTTGGGTGTCTGAGAGCCCATCGCGACGAAGCCGTTGAATAGCTGGTTGGCTGTCCATGGCAATATGGACTGGAACATTCTGCTTCAACACCTCGTTCACGATCAGCTGCACCTGCATCGGATCCTCGACACCGACATCCGCCGACACGTACTCCGCTGCAGTACTTGATTTTGCGACGATAGACTGCTTCTTGCTAGTCCAGCATACGGGACACCCGAAGAGAAAAACCACACACCCCGAAATACTCTTCCGATCTGAACGGTCGGTGGACCAGTCTGCGTCAGTTGCGACGACAATTTCGTCAGTTGACGGTTCCAATTTGAGTCGAAGGTTCTTGGCGGCGAATAGGTGGCGAAGTAAGTACTTCACTGCTTCCCACGCGACTTTTCTCGGCTTCGACGCGTGACGCGCCAGTTGACCAACTGTGAATGCAATGCCCGGTGGAGAAACCCGAGCCAGATAAAGCAGCGAGCCTACAGCTTGGCGATAGGGCATTCTGGACATCAGCACTTCTTCTTCAGCCGACGGTCTTTCGTCAACAAAATCGAGGCGGGTGTTGGGAATCATGGGGACGGGTGTCGGGCTGATCCAGTGCAAATCGATGCAGTAATTCATCCACTAAGCCCTCTGGCTCAGAAGAATGGAGACCGACGTCATCCGTTCCACTTTCATGCCGAGAAATTGATCCGGCGGTCCCAAATCCTTCACTGCATAGCGTTGGCTCAGCGCCGCCATGAGTCGCAAACACTGTTCATCTTCTTTGGGCGCAACCAAAATATCGTCTACATAGCAGTAGTGAGTTGTTACAACAGGCGAAATACAAGCAAGGGTCACCTTTGGTTGGCGTCAAGCCATATTCTACGAGGAAACGGTCAATTTCGAGATTCCAGACACGACCCGCCTGCTTCAATCCGTATAAAGCCTTGCATAGTCTCCAGACCTTCTCCCCGTCTCCCGGGTGAGCATATCCTGGTACGGGTCGCATGTGAAGCTCCTCGGGCAGATCTGCCTTGACGTATGCCGCTGGCACGTCTCCTTGACGTGATCGGAAATGCAGTTTACCCATCAGGACTAGAAATATGCGAAGTGTGATCAATCCAACGACGGGAGCGTAAGTTTCGAGGTAGTAAAGAAAGAACTGCTGACGGTCCCCACGAGCGCACAAGCGGGACTTGGACCGGGAAATCTTGCCGTCGGCACCCGTTTTCAGTCGGAATTGAAGCGTGTAGTCAAGTACGCGAATACCAACAGGTGCATCCACCTAATCAAAAGTTCCATTCGCAAAGAGAGTCGGTATTTCTTCGTCCACTGCTGCGTCCATTGCGGGGATCGCGTGGCCTCGGCCAGATTGAGCTGTTCCCTCAATACATCGTTCAAAATAGCGAACGCGTGTGCTTGAGCCAGGGTTTGACGAGCAATTCGCTGAGAGCGCCTCGTTGCTGCAAGTCTTGCAGTCTGCTGGGTTTCAGATGGGGAGTCGTCCGAGGCATCTTCGACGTCATCACTGATGTTGGGCAAGCGGTCATCTAGGACCTCCAATTCGAAAAGCATGCGGTCAATTACTTTCACATCGCGCGAGGTGAAGACGGTGCGACTCATGCTCGCCGCAAAAAACTCGGAATCCTTTCACATGCTCAGTACAGCCGACAAAAGCGCCAAGTTGCCCTCGAGTATTGACGAAACGATGGGATTTTCGTCGAATCGGTTCTGGCACTCGAGCGACGATGGCCTGGCCGAAGATTGACAGGTTGCTGACGTCTGGACGCCTTCCAAACAATTCCTCGTTTGGGGTTTTGTCGTGATCCGGTATCGGTATCCTGTTACGAATCTATGCCGCGTGCTCCAGAGCAAATTCCCATGTGTCATGAGGGAGACCAGAGTCCACTAGCATGGCCGATGCCATTTTAGTCGCGGTTTGAATCGCGCGTTCTGCGACCCCATTTTGCGCAGATGTGTACGGCGTCGTGTGCTGATGTATGAATCAGCGAGCTGACGGAAATCTCGATTAAGAATATCCGTTCCTTCATTTGTGCGCAGAACCTTAATGTCCATCGTCGAGACACGCAAGAAATGCTTTGACCTTTGGGTGAGCCTCGTTTCTCTTCTTCAGTCCATATGTCTGCACGTAACCACGCCATACTATCACCATGAAGTACTTCCTGTTGCCGATGGAAGGAGACATAGGACCGCTGAAGTCGACGTGGCAGACACCGGCAGCTACCTCCTCGGAGCTTGTGCGCTCTGTCGCTCTGGGGGTAGTTGTCGACTCAGTCAGCGCGCAAATTGTGCACTTCGGCGGTTTAGAGCCGGGTTCCATCTTGAGCCCGCGAACAGCTCCGCAGTCAGCGAGTCGTTTAAGAGAGCGATAGTTGACTAGACCCATGCGGCGATGCCATGTCTCTCCTAGGACACTTGCCGCGAGTCCATTTGCGCTGCTAGCGTCCGTCGTCGTAGCACTGGTGACCACCGAGTACACACCGTCAATTAGGTGAGAAATACATCCTGTACGTCGGCGAGCACCGTTAAACACCGTAAAACTGTCACGGGTGAACTGCACGTCGTGGCCGTCGTGCCAGAGTGCTGATACAGACAGCAACGAGCGCGGCATCTCAGGAACGTAGTAGACGTTGTCGATCACGAAGTCTCTCACGACTTGTTCACCGTTATTTTTAACAACGAGGGCTGGTACATGGAGTTTCACTGTTGCACAGGCTGCACCCATTCTGCCGTCCGCAACTCGAACAGCGAGTGTCTCCTTGTCGTTATTTACCTCCACTTGGTCGATGTGGCCTGTCAGGTGGTGATAGGCCCCGAAATCGATAACGATCCGGTTCCACCCGACGTCTTCCGTTCAGTTCTGGTGCACGGCATCCGACACAGCCTCGGCGCCCTGAGCAGAGCTGCTCTCTCCGATATCGCGACTACCCAGGTATTTTCGGTGAAAATTGGCCGTGTGGCCGACTTGGCCACAGGTGTAGCATGTGATGCTTCCATGGCGTGAGTTGAACTTCGATTTCGGCTTAAGCCTGTGCTTCCGTTCAACGACAGCTTGGTGTGCTTGAGCAGGTAGCACGTGTTCGGGTGTGGTCGCTTTGATGTCGCTAACTTTGCACCGCTCGTAAGCAGAATCCCTTCTGTCAGTTCCGGACATCTCACTGAGAACCTCGACAGCTTTAGCCATCGCGTGAAGGGGGTCCGCGTCATGGAGGCTCACCCGCGCCGTCACGACGTCCTTGCGCTGGAGCCAGGCGTGTCGCACGAAGGTGCCAAGTGCATGGCGGGCATAGGCGGAGTTTAAAGTGCCGCCTTCCAAACCGTCAGCCATGAGCAACAGCCGGTCAGCGAATACTTGGTAAGTCTCGGACGGAAATTTGGGCTCTTCATAGATACGAACAGTGATTTCTAGGTCTGTGAGACTTGGGCGGAACTTGGCGACGAGCTCCTCGCTGATCTCGGAGAAGGTCGCGGCGGGGTGGTCAAGGCGGTACTGCTTGAGCCAGCACCAGGACGACCCCGCGAGAAACGAAGAGAGCGCAGATGTCTTCACCTTGTCACTCCAATTCTGGCCAGCGAGAATTTGCGCATCTTCGACCTGGTCCGCGAACTGTTCCCACCACTCACGTACGCCAGAGTCATAGGATCCTTCGGACACAGCACCAGTGAAAGCGTCGCACTTGATGCTCTTGAAGTCGATCTTCTCCGAGATACTCTCCAACCCCGTCTTGAGTACCACTGTCAGTCGATGCCAGACTCTGTTGCCTGGTTTGGCGAACTGGCGCTCGCGGTGGCGTCACGGGAGCGGGGCGAGCGGCAACCATACTCGAAACCGTCGCTTGGGAGTCGGAGACTGCGTTGGACGTGCGGGAGCCTTGGCGGGTCAGCATGGTAGGCAGGACAAGACTCGTAATCTGTAGAAGATGTGATGCTTGTAAATTGAAAAGTGAGCTCGAGGTTAGGACGGCTAGAGCTAGCTACATCCACAACCATGCCTTGCTCATTCTGGGAGCAATCACAGAGTATTGTGACGCCCCAGTGAGCATCGGGTCAGCTGTACGACACTTGCTGCTGCTTTCAAAGCTGGACCGCTACGTGGCGGTCCCAACATTCTGCACGAGCTTGGGGTTGTCGACTAGCTTTGATGCAGATGCGTCATCAGTGGGTTTCTTTGTCTCTTCGCCCAGCGATAGCGAGCCGTCTAACGGTGAGAAGGTGTTCATGAGCGAAGGAGCGGACTGTAGGTGCGCGGTGGCTGCAGCAGCTCCCGTGAGATCGACAACTTTCATGTCCAGGCCCCGAGGAAAGTCTGTCCTCGAGTGATGCGCCGTCGTCGTGGATTGCGGTCGCTACTAGAATAGCTGCGCGCTCGTGCTGCGACGTCTCCACGACCTGGATCTTTGTGCTTGACCGAGGGAGCCCCGGGCGTTTCCAAGTTCTGCATTTGCTCTTTATTGGCCCGCACAAGGTTACAGAAACTTGCACGCCTCTAATTCGGATCTATAAGTTCTAGCTGAGTTGCGGAGGATATGTTAAAATAGAGGCCTTCCAAATCTTGTTCCAGTGGACTAACGGAAGCCTCCGTTGTTCCACTGGAACTCGCTTTTGGATCAAGAACCAGGTGTTTACAGTTTATTTCGACTACAGTACGTTTCAAAAGTGCTTCGATAGTCCACAATTTAAAGCTCTCTGATAAACAGCTTTACCACGCGGCGATGCATGTCTGCATCTGTCCATCCATCTACATGAGTCTGCATCAGTCCATTGATTATCAATCTAATATATTGGTAATACCGATATACCGGATAGGATGCGGACAGCCGTCTACCGAGGCTATTAATCCTGTTTGGGCTTTGCTATCAGCACTACGTTGCTTTCTATCCCAGTATTAATATTGCGAGTTCTACTCAAAATTTCCTACGCGGTTCTTCGAATCAACCGCGCAGGCAATCGCGCAAGGCTTGATTACACTATCAAATCCGTTTAAATACGAACCGTACTTAGGGACAGGCCTCGCGCGATCTCGTAAATGACTAGGATTTGCATGGGGGCTGTTCGCCAAATCAACTTGATTCGGCAAATTTGGCCGGAATTCACAATACCAACTGAAGAAACTAGATCGTCTCCGACTTATGCTGGGAATACCTTTTTATAGATGTTCCTACGTACACTCCGCGCCAGATGTTATCAACAGGGTGAGTCCTGGTCTGTAACTCAGCCAATTCCAGGAATAGAAAGATGCTATTTAGATGTGACCTGCGTAGTATTGTCCAGAGCCTAGTACACGTCTTACACGGCGACTTCGACGTTGTTGACAGGGCTAGTATACACACCGCTGCATATCGGACAGCGTCAAAAGTATCGGTAAGCGCCAGACCATTCCAGCGTAAAGATAAAAATAGTGAATAACGTCTGGCGCCGAGTGTAGCAGATCCAGTGGTCCGAGCTGACCAGAGATTTGCCGTCGCTCGGCCTTGCCTGACCGGACTCACCTTCGGCTTCCTGCCGTCGGAGAAGCCGCCGTCAGAGAAGTGTTTACCAACTGGCCCTGAAGGCGTAGAGGGAGAGCAAACATGTTTTGTTTTGATAGGGATTGAATCTCACTTTTGCATTGCTTTTGCGTTCAATGAGATTGACTACAAAGATAATATTAACAGCCTCAAGGCCGCTATGGCTGACTCAATGCAGCACGACACGGACGGTGACGTCGTGATGGCTGTGAGCCAGCCAGTGTTCGAGTTCATTCAAGCCCCGAAGCTCGAGGACTGGGGCCAAGCGGCAATTGTCGAATGGCGCGAGGCAAGGGACCAGTTCGAGCCGCGCATGCGCTAACGCTGCGCGGATAGTGGGAAGTCGCTGGTCAAAGCGCTCGCCTCCGTGGAGGACTCGTTTGACCCTAAGCTGCTCCATGTGGTGAGCCTGTACGAGTTGAAGACGACGGTCCTGGAAGTAACGGAAGAACAGCTCGTGAAGCTGAGTTTTTGACGGCACCAATAATGTCATGGACGAGTTTGTCCCATACCTCGATCGATTCTTCCGCAAGTATCTCAAGATAATCCTGTAGGAGGTCGACAGCGACGCTCGGGTACTCAAGTACTACCGCAACTTTTCGGAGTTGATCGAGCAACACGGGTTTGGTCGGCTGCTCGCCGTTGGACTTCCTTCACACAGCACGCTCGAGGACCGAGTGAAACTGCGCTGCAAGGTCTTGCAAGATAACCTGGAGCTCCAAATGCTGTGTGATGATATCCAGTGATACGTCAAGTATGAATTCCGTCCGGTTTAGAAGAACGACTTCGAGTTATTCCGCATCATCAAGGAACGTGCAAGGACGCACTACAAATACCACATCCCCTGCATGGAGTACAAACAGAAGACGACCGAGAAGGGTTTAAACAGGAAGTCCTCGGCCGAGGAAGTTAGGATTCGCAAGGGTTGTGAGCAACGTGGTAGCGGTGGTGACCGCTACAAGCCGAGGACAAGCGACAGTCCGCAGGATGCATATGGCATGAGCTCCGGCCCGCCGGCCCATGTCTGTCTGTACTATGGAGGTGCCCAGTGGATGAGGGTGAGCCCCACGGCTACCGCATCGCCCCTGTCCCAAGCGAAGTTTCTCCTAAGCGAATTTCTATTATGGCCAATAGCAGAATCCTATTTCTAGCATATGGTTGCATCTAAACTACCGTGTTATACCAGCTAATAAAAGGCTATCCTTGTCGATAGGGGGCTCGCAGGGACCAATTGCCGAAAGCGCCATGGGTAGACCTCGCATCATTGGAACTGACAAGAAGCCAAAGACGTACACTCGTATCGCTGTCGACTACACCCACAAGCGCCTAGCACTCGAGCTCCTAGCTGCAGGTAAATGAAGCTATTGCGCACATCTACCCATCCTGCACGGTCACTGAGAAGTTGCGCAAACAAAAGCAAAGAGATAGCTGTCCCGTTACTTCGCAGATGATGCGGTACAAGGCTTTAAAGGTGGTTGCTGATGAAGGGCTGAGTCCCGAGGCCTTCAACTCCATTATTTTTACTTTTAAAGTACGAATATAATTCATCCCTTTTATAAACTAATTCGTGGTTGGACGAATTAACCCAAACGTTTAGAACGCACATTGACGTTCGCTTAGGACAGGGGCGATACGGTACTGGAGAGATCGCAGTAGAGCCCTGGAAAAGTTGCGCTCCCAGCGTGATGAAGCTCAGCTGAGGTCCAAGGCGGTACGCGGTGAACGATGTCGCGGGCCAGAGACGGGTGAATGGGATGGTGACTGCACCATACTGTGCAGACTCGGCGTCTGACCGGAGTATTATTCCGACAGCTCTGGTCAATGAACTGGTGCAGCTGGGAGGACAGGCCAGTGTCGTGTAGGAACACGCAGAAACTCTCTCTACCAAACGGTATGACTCCCACCAATAACACACGCTTCCCCGCGAAGGCCAACGAATGTTGGATCAATATCTGAAGAAATAGAACAATCCCTTGCACCGGGTCGGTTGTAAGCGCCTCTGTATACCCAAGTTGTTTTCGGTCAACCCCAATACCTGCGTCACTAGCCACGAGCGAGGCTAGGATGCACTATTCCGCTTTCGCGCGGTCTCCCGCAGCCCCTCTGAAGGGAGGGTACAGGCTGTCAAGCCTCGTACGGGTTTCCCAAGGCGAAGCCTCAGCAGGTAGTCAAATATACACAGGGACACTCGGGTACCTCGGATATGTATAGAACGACATTCTTCTGTCGCTCCCATTCTCTCGGCCACTCCAATTGTGGTGGAGCGGGCTCTCAGAAATTACTCTCCGAGGGGGCTCGATCAACACACAAAGCGCACTTCACACACAGTGTTGTCGCGTGCGGTGCGCAGAATTCCCGGGGTCTTGATTAACGTGATTTGTTGGGATGGGAGGTCCAGACTTATGCAGCAAGTGACTTCAGCCGGAGTGGCGTCGGCGTGGAAATCTTCACGCGACGCCGGGGGTCTTGTAAGTCGAGGCGTTTCTCAATAGACGTGACTTCTTCTTCGTAGAAGTATCCTTTGCCTTGGATGTTGTCTTGGTCGACGAGTAGCTATTCCTGTTCTTGCGGGACTTTATTGCTATTCCTGCCCTTGCGGGACTTGAGTTTTAGGTACCTTCCAGTCAGACACGGGTTGTGGGAGAGGGAGGGAGAGTTGAGACCACGACAAGTCTTCCTCGATCCACTGAAGCACGCGATGTACTTCCCAGAAAAAAATGGGTGAGAGA
>JAHWLE010000087.1:590-20735 GCA_024679135.1 Phytophthora foliorum
TACGAGTGCGCGTCACCCGGTCACCGCCTAATTTGGTTTTGAGCCTTTCGGAGAGTCCCACGGCGGTCTTCGCGGTCACGACGCGTCCAAACGCAGGCTGGGCAGACAACCCGGGTTCCCGGAAATCACGGTGGCTATCCGGTGTTGCTCCAGCGTGCCGCCAGACCAACTAAAGGGCCATGGAAACACTTGCGCCCTTGGTGGCAAAACGAACTCTGTTAGTTTTAGTCTCTGCTGGATGTCTTTCCATATGCACATTTGTCTTGGTTTCACTATGGGGTTCCTTGGCGTAATCAACATCCGGAAGGCTGACACATCCTTGTCGCAAGCCGACTCTTCGTGCATAACCGATCCGGCTGGTCGTCTTGGTCGGTCGTTAATATCTTGGGTTTTGTATACTGGAAATTTGGAAGGGTCTTGGTGGGTACAAATCAGGAACGTCTGGTCGGCCTCTGCACCCGGGACGTCTTGGTCATCCGGAAGTCAAACCTGACATCCAGAAGTAACTCGATATCCGGGGTTATCTGGAAGTCACTTGGTCTCAGTATGCTGTGGGAACTTGTACGGGCTCACCGTTCATCCTTGGTTCCCCCTGTCGCGTGTACTTCTGGACCAATCATCTCTGCGGGTACTTTAACGAGAAATAGGAGACGACGCCCGGCCATTTACTGCGTCCAGTCGCCACGTGTCAACCGTCCCTCTCGTCATAAGCTTTCCTAGAGGAATTTGCTTCCCTCCGAGCTGACAGGTTGTGATGAGATCACTCGTGCCCAAATTGACCAAGGTATCCTGACGGAAATTCCATCCGGACGGCGGATTGGTCCTTCAACTGGCGGAGGTTGCTTCCTTTCTTCGCCCTGTCTCGGATCGTCCAATCACATCATTTCTTGACGGTCGGAAATCATCGACGTCAAAACGCGATCAAATCGCAATCTCCCGCCTAGTGAGCAACACCGTGTCTCCTACCGGCACCCCAACTTCTCCTACAAGCTCCGCGCAGACGCCTTCGGCGCCTCCTGGTGACAGCAACCCCACTGGGGATGATGCCGCTGGCGGGTCTCCAAGCGTTCCTTCTCCGGCTTGACAGCCCAACGACAGCAATGTCGAGGAGGAGGAGGAGGAGGAGGAACTTCCGGAAGTCGAAGAAGCTCCCGATGAAGCGGCGTATGAGTCGATGGATGCACCTTCGGGAAGATCGTCGGCTCAGGCCCCCTCTTTGTTGTTACTTCTGGATCGAGCACTTGCTCTCCAGGACGAGAGCAAACTTCCTTCCGGACGCAAGATCTCGAGCGACTGTCAGATACCGGCGCCGGCGCGTTCTGATCTCTGGAACACACACCTGGTCGCATGGTTCGCCTCGTCGGAATTCCGGCGACCGAGAATCACACCGACGGGGAGCCCTATACCCCGAATGGCTATGGCAGTTTGGAAGCGCTGATGCAGATGAACAATCTGAGCATCAGTACTCTGGCGCAATAATATGATTTCTTCGATGAAAACGTGGACATTCACGACTACGTCCTGACGCCTCGCAAGCAGCCACTTTCGGATGACGACTTGGAGCACCAGCTTAACCATGTCGGTTTGAAGCGCGAGATCGCGAGCATTCTGACCGAACTCGGTCCGGAAAATCTTGCTCAGCGGGTCTTCGGGACGGTGGACGTCCACCAAAAAATTATGGCGCGTTACCTCCGGATGCGGGATCAGGTGGATGACTTCAGTCCAGCCGTTCACGACGCCGTCGAAGCTGGCGATGAACTTCTAAAAGTGAAGCGCGACTACAAGTTCTAGACGGACTATTGGAGTCGGAAGGTGGCCGAAGTTCTGGCGGAGAAGGACAAAGTCGTTCGGAGTTCCCGTGAAGACATCGCCCAGCTCCTGAAAGAGCACACCGATGACAAGCGCCGCCTCAAGGAACAAGTGGCCACACTCACCCGACGTCTGGATGACTCGGAAGCGCATCGCAAGATGCTGAGTGAACGTCTCCAACAGACGCGTCTTGAAGTTTCTGATGTCATGAAGTTCTTGAGTGAGCATTCCCAGCTCTATCTGAACTGGCCTCGCCTTCGGGACCTCCTGGTCCACTTCTGGAACGGCACCCGTATTCCATCCGGATGGAACACCATGATCACCGTGGTCGCAAACGACGAACCTAATTTCCTGCCAGCTCCTTACGTTCGGATAGACCGCCCCCATTGTAACGACGACGACGAGTAAAAGAACAGTGGTGCCCCTCCAGCGACTCCGGCCGTCGACTTAACCCAAGATCCATCTTCGGGCGTATCTGGTGGCGGTTCATCCAAGCGCAAGCAGTCTTCTGGACGCAAGCGGACTTCACATGGGTCGTCCCGCAAGGTTCCGGACGCCGTCCAAGAATTTCCGTCCGAATGGGACCGGACCTCGAATGAACGGTGGCTTCAGGACACCAGCAACATCTCGTCGGAGCAATATGCCCGCAAGACTTTGGCTGACTTCCCGGCGGTCTGGGACCAGCTTCTTCTAGGCGTCCAGATGTTGATGCGTTCCGGCATTGGGTACTTGGTAGCAGTCGAATGGCTCGACCAAGATCAGCTCACGCACCCCAAGTTCCCGGCTGACGCTCTTCTGGAAATGCTTGTCAAGATGATGTTCTGGAACAAGCTGGACGAGACGCCATGGACCAAGTACGTCCTGCGACGTTACTTCCGGGTGGCCCCCGCGAAGCTGGACGACCTTCTGGAAGACGATGTCCAGCCTCCGTTCTGGGATTCCCTGCTGGCGCTGGATCAAGAAGATGAAGACCTTGATCCGGAGGTCTGCGAGCCTGAAGTCGATGACAAGACCAAGGCTGGTGACTTCGTTCCGGGCGAAGAATTCGAGCTTCTGGAGGACAAGATCATCCTGATCGATGAGTCTCCTTCCAAGCGAACGCGTCAGAAGGCCAAGCGTCGTCGTACTAATTTGTCGACTTCCGGATCGGTCGCCGCACCCTCGAAGATGCCCAAGAGGTCCAAGCATCGGAATAACTTGTCAGCTACCGTCTTGGCCCGGAAGGAGTTCGAGTCTCTGACGTCTTTAGAGAAGACGGTCATCGAGACGCCTGATCCGGACATCACTTCCTGGATGCACCTGGGCATCCGGGTGAAAAAGGGTGACCCAATCACGCTTTCGATTCTTCAGACGCCGGGTTTTCCAGACTACGCTCCGAACCGGTTCGACATGGACCTTCTGAAGGAGCGTTGTGACGAACAAGAACTGAGTGACTTTCTGGATACCATGCCTTGGCGCAAGATGTTCGACGAACGTCCACGTGAATTGTTCTTTCACAAACATGAAGACTTGGATGACGAAGCGCTGAATGGTTTAGACGACTGGATGGACTTCATATGTGTGAACTTCAGGGCGATCTGGGGCATCCTGCTTTGGCTCACACTTGACCGTTCTCTGGATGCCCCGAAGGGGATCCTCAAGATTCAGTCCAAGCGCGCTCGCCGCCATGAAGGTTTCCGGAAGAAAGCTCTGGCACTCCAGAAAATGTTGTCCACAAAGATTCCGTCCACCTTCTGGAACGAGCCTGACGTTTGGAAGTTCCCGAAGAAGATTTGCCACTGGATCCTGAGGGGCAAGTGTCACTTCAAGCCAGGCACTTCCGAACGTTATTTGTTGCAGGAGCAGATGGAAGTTCTGGACCGCCGTGAGCCTGCACGTGCCCAACGGAGCTTCTGTTCCACGAACGAGGAGCAGATTGCTCACTATCCGGAAGACGTTCGTCGCGGTCTGATCCCTGCTGAAGAGCGGGATCCGGCCACGGACATCTTCTCTTAGCCTTCCAATGGCACTTCATCTGGACGTCGTCAAACACCTGAATGTTTTCTTTTCCAGTAGTCTCACAGTTAATCGTCCGAAATATTCACTTCATTTTCCAAATGTCTTCAGTTTCCAATATTCCACATCACAACTTCTCATGGTCTCCACTCCTCGGAATTTCACCACTTACAACACACACTTGATACTCACTCCAATGTCATAGCAATATAATCACACATTTTCCAAAAGTCCATACATCCGATACATCCAAAAGAATGGTATCCGGACGGTCTAGGCTCTTGGATGGTTATCACCTGCCTGCATCGTTTGGAAGCGAGCTCTTGCGCGTGCACCTTGATTAAATTCATAGAGTAGTGCACCGCAACTCAGTTATGACACGGGTAACCACTCGGGCTCATCATAATCTTTCCACTTGACCAAATATTCCCGGCGCCGTCTGGCAGTACAAGTACGTTTGGACCATCGTAAGTCCAAAATCTTTTCAACTTCATACTCGTCCCTTCCGGAATCCGGTTCCCAGCTGTCTTCCGGAAGTAGTGCAGCATCAAAGTCGTCGTCTTCATTCACATCCACTTCCACACTTGGGCGTTTCGGAAACAGGGCCTGTGGCTTCAGACGGCTGATGTGCACCCAAGGGTTGACGCGATATCCGGTGTCCTCAATCTTGAGCTTCACCCTGAAATCGTCATGCACTTCCTCAATCCAGAAGGGCCATGCGACATGTGAGACAGTTTTCGACTCTGTCTGGGTATAACTTTCGGAATGTACAGCCACACTAGATCACCCACTTTGAATTCAGACTTCAGGCTTTCGAAAAGCTCTTTCCACTTCTGGGTTTGAGCATCCGGACGGTGACGTTTAGCTTTCTTCTGGAGATCTTTCGCATAGCTGTAGTCTCGTTCAAGCTTTCGTCTCCACTCGTAAGCTGTTCTTTCCTGAAGACTTGATGGCTTTGGACCTAACATTGCAGAAAGCGTCCCTTGGGCATCCCAGCCACGAACCAAATAGAATAGCGTGTCCACGCGAGTTGCGTCGAATGAGGTATTCAGAGCGAACATGAGTCTTTCGGAATGATCGTCCCAATCGCCCTGATCCGCTTCCGAAATGTACGCTCGGATGCTCCTGACAACCGTCTGGACAGATCGTTCTTGTTGGCCATTTGCCTGAGGACGGTATGTCAGTGTGGCCCGCTGTCGAGTTCCCAAAATATCCCGGAAGCGGGTGAACACCTCGCTCATAAACCTTGGGTCTTGATCGTGACGTAGCATCGAACTTGCTCCAAACCTCCGGAAGACGCACTCTTCGTAAGCTTCCGCTACATCTTGAGCCGTCGCCGAACTCATGGGTTTGCACATGACGAATCCGGAAAACGTATCTTGGAACAAGAGTAGAAATGTGTTCCCACGTTCAGACTTCGGCATGTGCGTCGGAAAATCCACCGAAACGACTTCAAATGGTCTTCTCGGTTCGATGTTTCCGGGCGACGTGCCGGCATTCGGAGGTCGCTCCTTGCCGCTGGCACAATCAACGCATTCCTTCACATAGCGTTTCACGTTCGCATACATCCCAAGCCAATAGAATTCCGAACGCAATTTCTCATGCGTCCGGGTGATGCCTTGGTGTCCGCCCTATAGTCCTCATGTGCATAATGCAACATATCCGGATGGAGTGACTTCGGAACGACCAATCTTGGTTCATCCTCAAAAGCTCTCGGACGGTCTCGGGTGGAACGCGCAAGTCGGTACAGCACATCTCGTGTGTCAAGCGCAAACAAGTCAGCAACCTTGGCAATCTTCCGGAGGCGTTTGGGCGAGAATCGGTCGATCTCACCCTTCAGGAAGTCTTTGATTTCAGACAAGTACTCGTCTTCTTCCTGATGCACTCTGATACGACGCCATCTCTTCGCCTGGAATTCCAGAGGTCCCATTGGTGGTCCATCCGGAGGTTCGGTGGTTCGATGGCCTGATCCCGTCATGACAACCATCACTCTGGCGGCTGTCGACAACGGGGCAGAATCAGAATCAGGAAGTATCGCTTCTTTCTGAACGTTCGTCACGTCCGAACTTCCGAGCGCAGGTGGGTCGGAACTGTCACCATCATTTGGAGAGTCAGTCTTCGTGATCTTCTCAGGTATTTTAGACACGACTTCCAGATGTCGGAGTTCATCTTCATCCTGAACTTCCCATGACTCGCCCAGAAGCAACGTCTTGGACGTCAAGTAATCGGCGGCATGATTGTACTCCCTCTTGGGGTGTGCCAGCCTTACCGTCCGGAACTTGGCTTTCAGAGCGTTGGCCTCCGCGAGATGCTTTTGCAGGTGGGGCTGATTGCAATTGATCAGTCCTTGCACTTGCTGAATGACAATCCGGGAGTCACCGACCACGAATAAATCTTCGACTCGACGTTCGGAAGCCATCGTCATACCTTCCAGAAGTCCATAGTACTCTGCGTCGTTCACAGTAACATCTTTCAGAATGTACCCGTGTGCTTCCAGAACGGCCCAACCGGGCACCTCCCAAAGGATGCACTCGCAACTTCCTTGACGAGTCGACGTTTTGGCAGCTCCATCGAAATTGAGAACAATCCCATCGTAGTCTACTTCCAACATCTCAACACTCACCACAGGCGGCTGTCGGATTTCTCCCTTCGCCGGAATCAATGACTCAGCAACTTCATCCAAATGTTTGCGTGGAGTAATCCGAGCGCCCATGATAGCAGGCAAGCCGTCCTCGTCCCGTTGAACCTTCCGAATTTCCATGTTCCATCCGGACAACGTAAGACCCCACGGGACGCATCTTCCATCGGCGGATTTGGAAGTGATAACCCACTTCAGAACAGAGTACCTCGTGTAGACGATCAACGGACAATGTTCAATGTTCGTCCGGAACACCTGAAGCACCCTCATGATAGCGGTCACTTCCTTCTCGGCGACATGATACCTCGCTTCGGAATCGTTCAGGACGCGACCTGTATACCTGACCGGATGTATAATCCCATCATATTCCTGCCCGAGGACTGAACAGGCAGCCCACTGATTGGCATGCGGGATGATGACAAACAGTCGAGAGCGATCCGGATGACGTACCAATGGAGTCGAGACGATATTTCGCTTCAGTTTTCCAAAGGCTTCCTTAGCTTTCGATAGATTATGTCCTGAACGTACTTGGTCATCCGAAACTTCATACAAACTGGAAAGTCTTCAATAAACTTGTGATAGTAATTGAGACTTCCAAGGAATGATTGCACTCCTTTCAGTGTGCTTAGGAACGGTAGGTCTTGGACGCCTTTCACAATCTTGAGTGTCGCCCGGATGCCTTCAGCACTAATCTCATGGGACAGGTACGGGATTGACTTCTTTCCGAACTCACGTTTTGGGAGGCTCACGGAAATATTCCAGTACCTCAATCTGAAAAGGAGTGCGTTCAGATCATTACAAAGTTGGTCCCAAGTTTCAGCTCCATGTGCGATATTGTCGATGTATGAACTGCGTCCCAAGACAGGACCCATCTGAGACGGAGCCGGAATGTTCCTCTTGAACACGGTCATGTACTCAGTCAACGCTGGGACTTCTGGATCTGCGCTCTCATCCGGAAGAATACTTTCCGGAGGGGTCAACTTCAGGAAATCCAAGACATCCTGATCCACTTCAGCTTCTTAATCCGGATGTAGCCGGACGAATACCCACAGGCAGTTATTAATTACTGCCTGATACACCAGAGGCGCATTCTTGAGCCCAAACGGCATTCGCACCCATTGGAAGTGTCCAAACGGACATACAAAAGCCGAAATCAACTTGGCACGCTCTGACATTCGGACCGCGCAGAATCCACTGGCCATATCCAAAATCATGAACTATATTGCGTTCTCAAATCCAATCAGTAGATCGTCAGTCAGTGGTAACGGGTAGTTCGAAAGTTCAATAAACCCGTTGACAATCCGGTAGTCAATACACATTCAGATGTCTACACCAGTCTTCTTCAGGACGATAACAATCGGAGATGCCCACGGAGATTCGGAAGGCTCGATCAATCCGGTTTCCAAACGTTTCTTGAGTAACTCATAGACCTTGATAGTCAAATGAGGTGCAATGGATCGGGATCGTTGTGCGACCGGCTTGGCCGTCCTAACATCCAAATCACGAATCAATCCTCTAGCCGGAGCGGGAGCAGCATTCCCGTCACCCGGAAAGATAGAGCGATGATACTTCAGGATTGACCGAAGCTTCTGCTCCTACAGAGATGACGTCGCTTCCGGATCGCCCGCATCGGCCGCATCAATATCATATGTCGGGCTCAAATCTTGGAGTTCCGGAAGCATCGCATGCTGATCGCGCAATTGGGCCAGTAAGTCACTGTCTTCATGGATGTACACTGCAGGTTCCAAATCCATCTCTTCTGCATTCAGACTCATGAATCTCTCATACTCAGCTTCCAACTTTTGGATCGGGGTACAAGGCATGGCTTGAGTCGGTAGATCCCAGAGTTCTTCTGCTCCCAACATGTCATCCGGAAGAGCGTCTACTTTATCAGCAACTTCATCTGGATAATCCTCATTCAGACTTATCGAATCAAAGAATTCATCTCCGTCCAAATCCACATCGCCAGTTGGAACTCCTTCGTCTTCTGAACGTTCTTCGAACCTCGACAGAACTTGCGATTCTTCTGGATGAGAGTCATCGCAGGTGTCTTCTGGAAGTGGCACCTCCTCAGACTCAGGACCCTAGAGCCAGCCAAAGTGTTAGCTACCTCAGGTATGCTTAGTGTTCTCTTTAAAATCTTCGCATAGCGATCGTACTGATTGTTTCCGGGAAACAGCAAAGAGCTCGCGTCAAAACCGAACGTGGACAGGAACATAGCAATTGAGAGTACAGGGCATTCATCGGGTTGCAGAGGATTCGCATACACGTGACGGGCATCTCGTGGACGCTCACCTTCTTGATCGTTTTCCATATGGGCGAATTGAATCGCTAGTGCATCTTGATGCCATTGTGCGTGCTGAATTCGAATGGATACAGAATTGCCAGCCCGACACATCAAATTCCACGATAGAACCAGAAACGAATGCGCAAAAACATACTCTCTTTGAGATTGCTGACGCATCGATTTGCAGATTAGTCGATACAGAGACAACTCGAGCGGTTCTTTGCCTTCATTTAGTCTTTCTCCACTTTCATTCAAACGTTTTGATCACTGTTCGCTTCAGCCCCTTGAAAAAAAGTTTATATATCTACCACGAACTCATCTGGCATACTGACTCCATAAAGACGATAGAGATGGAACAAACTTGAGCGCATTGAGCTGTTTACGGATTTGCCATGTCGATTTCCGTTATCCTTTTGCAGCAACATTAGAAATCGCTGAAAATCTTTTGCGGTAGCTTCTCGAATGTTGACAGGAGGCGTTGAAGGGTGAGATATCATGAAACGACGTACTGTTGCCTGCATGAGCTGCGGTGAATCATCGGCCTCGCGCTGTTGAGCTTGCAAGGTCGGATTTAATAGGGATGCCTTTTTACCTTGAAGCCACGCCGCGTAGCTGCTGATGCCGTACGAGTACACGTCCTTTGACTTCTTCTCGATGAAGTTGGCCAAGACTTCATGGACCTCTTCGTCCAAAGCCACCATACCTGCGCCTTACTCCTCCACGTCGTCCATGTGCGATCTGCAATCTTCAAATGACGCTTTCACGCTCTAGGAAAATCGTAGGAAAACTGGCGTTCAACACAGGCTTGCATACTATTGGCGATTAATTTGTCCAATCAGACGGGAGCGTTACGACAGCGCTTCTGTTTGGCTTGCCGAGCAAGGCGGAGTGTGGTTCCGAGTGATAACTCGGAAACTCGATGCTTGCGAGTTGGCGCTAGAAGCGGCAAGTTCTCTATACCTACTCTAAAAATCTTTTATGTACGTGTTCCGTAGTGTATTTGATGTTTGAGCTCAGTAATAAGTTTGCGCAGGATGCTGCCAAACCTAGCATTTTGCTACGAAGCTGGAAAGAGGGGTCCTGCTGGTGGTGTGGGTCGACACGCCAGGTACAACGCCAACGTGGTTATCCAACACGTCTCCGGACTGTACGGGTTTGCGTACATGTGGCGCGGGTCCTTGGGACCATTGCCCTCTTGATTGATTTTCGACTTGTACATGATGCACCCGACACTATCGTCATGGCTGCTCAAGTGCTCGGTGCCCAGCGTCTGTACAAACTCTGACCGGCACATTAGGTTCCGCTGGGTCGCGAGGAACATGTGGGCAAAGCCACCATCCTGACGAGCGAGTGTGGCTCGACATAGCTCCCATTACTGCGAAAACGGTATCGGGTCCTTCCCTGGTTCCTTTGGCGATCCGGACCGAAGCTTGAAGGCTTCCATACGCTTCAGCCCCGAAAAAAACGTAGCCATACTCTTCTCATAAGCAGCAGAAAGTGGAATTTCGCGGCGGCGATATAGATCCTTGACTGCGCTGCGGTATCCACTCAGTGTCCCCACAGTTACGGCCTCACGCTTCTCCAACAGAAACGTCTCTAAATCACGTGACGTGAATTGCATAAGATCGATTTGGCCTGCGGCAGTAAAGTATCGTGGTGTATCACTCCCCTTAGTAGCTCGGATCCACCGTGATATGATAACCAGACTTCCGCTGTAAGCTTGCTGCGTTTTTGATGAGACACATGCATCACGTACATCCTGGGCTGTAATGATCGTAGCCAGGCTACTGGACGTAGGGGCCGAGGCCGAGCTGGGGACGCTGAGGCCGAGCTGCTGAACGTGGGCGCCGATGCCAAGCTGCTGGACAAGAACGCTGAGGCTGGGCTGCGGGTGTTCATAGCTGAAGGGTTAATTTCTTGGTGGACTGGCTGTCTGCAAATCGTAAAGTGTTTTAGCCAATCTTGTCGAGTCGGAATCGTTGTCGACGAAACGCGAAGACTTGCGCCTACTTCAGATCGCATACAAATCATGTGCTACTAGCTGGGTACCATTGCCAATGGTGGTGAATAACCGCTAGATTTCCTACGATTGCATACAAAGTCCTATATATCGCTCTACGTTTCGACGAGAATCTCTCAATTTGGTTTTTGTATTAGTACAGTTATCAATAGGTTAAGTACGATCCAACAACCGTCCAACAAATTCGTACTACATATGAACATATTGTGAGTTCGATTCAAAATTTCCGGAAGGGATTGGTTGAACAAACCGATTCGTCAATCGCTTCACCCATCATAAAGAATGAAATCAATTCATCCTTAGAAGTTGTCAGCTTTGGTTTCACCATGCCAGCCACGCCGCGGAGGTCACCACGTCTGCGGAGTCTTCCACGTGGCTCCCTCTACCAGCTACGTAGCCGTGTGCCGACGCCAGCGAGTACTCTTGCTACCTCTCAACCATCCATGGATGCTCAGACGACTCTATCGCGAGCAACTGCTTGGGACCCACAGCGATCTGCATCGCCTGTGACTCCGACGACTTCTCAGGGCGGTGCTCCTCGAGCGACAGCAGCACAAGCGTCGCCAATAACTACACGAGCGACTGTATCTACCCCACAGCGGACAGCAAGAGCTACAGCACCAGTCTCCCCAAGAACGGCAACTCCTGCCATGCCTGAGGCTGCAGTAGTAGCTAGCCTTCCAACAACAGTGGTTGTTGCTCCAGCTACTTCATCAGCGATGGAGTCACCACCACTACCAGGTGATGCACTTCAAGCACCAGCAGAACCCGTCCCAGCAGGGCAAAATCATCTTTACCAGCTTCGTTTGCGGCCGATCGTAAAGGCAACTATCGCTCAACGCGACACCTCGGCTGACACCCTTGACGACGTTGTCATAAACGGGAGATCATTCGACGAAATAACACAAAAGATCTGGACAGCCGGGTGAATAGGTGACTTCATGAATATCCGGGCTTGATGTGTGCATACAGGCAGTGGTAGATGGTGTTGGATACGCGTGCTACCGCGTTGCCGCTTCCTCCATCTTCAGTGCGCACTTTGGTCAGCTCAAGGTGCGTCCGATTGACTGTTTACTCAAATTTGTACACTTTTGACCAATTAGCATCATGGTTTGATTCGCTGCGAGATTTCGAGGCTGGAGCCGAACCACGCTGATTTGGCAAATTTGGGCAACATTGACAATATATCCTTGTTATGGTGATCGCTTGAACCTATCGTATTCGGAGGGGTTTGACGTTGCCACGCAATCCCGCCATCCCAGATCGCCTCGATTGAAGTAGTAGTTTGGAAGCGCTAGCTATCGAACCCATTTTAGTGCAGTAATGCAATGTCATGACGTCTCCCTTCTAGTGGCCAGTCATCGAAACGATAATACCTTTGCCCTCACGACACTGGTTTTTAAGCGCGTGTTTCTTCTTATGGCCGTAGTAGGCTTGGCGTTGATACATGTAGTAAGTAGGACGACAAATCGCTCTAACGGACGTCAATAAAGCCAATGCAGCTATCAAGAGTAGCCCTCGTGAACGCGGCGTGTGCACTCAACCTTGCACTGATCGATCATCTCCTCGTCAAATTCAATCTTAACTTTGATCTTGTCGTAAATTATGCCGATCGTAACCAGGAACGCTGAGCAAAGTACGCCAAGAGAGCGTCCAAACATCCTAATCATGCCTTTCCACCGGCAAGGGTACGACAATCGCCTTAATACGATGCAGAACGCCTCCAGACTGGAAACGTTGGTCCCTTGAGCTGTGTGAATAATCGCCGGAAGCATCAGGAAGTGGTGGATGGCAAAAACTTGCTGTGGTCTAAGGCGGAATCTATACCAGCGGATTGCTCTGGTGTCGACTGCAAGGTGAGCGTGTTCGCCGGTATTAGGATTTGCTCCTCAACTACCTTTTCTATCTCGGCGTGGATTCGCTGAGCAAGGAAGTTTTCTTCTTCTTCCATCAGTGCAACCGTATGAGCCGCATTCATACTGCGAACTTACCTTGACCTCTCAAACAAAAGTCACTTCAACGAGAGTGATGGTCAGTCTTCAACGTATTGGTGGACTTAGTGCAAAGTATTAGTGGAAGTTTGCTAAACGTCAAACATTCAAGTACAATATCGTTATCAGGAGCCCAATCGGAGATAATGGAAAACGTGATGAAATGCACAAACCTCTCTATTTTTGTCTTAACCCTTTCGCGGACAACTGGGGCATTTCGCTCCATTCGGCATACTTATCAAAAGGCGATGTGTTTGACACCGCTCGAAAGGGGCTGCACGTGTAATGGGCCTACCTTGACCCACTACCGGCTTACACGTGTGCGCACGTGTATGGGAAAGCGTAGGTCAAATACACTTAGATTCAGTATACTTGCGGGTCGCAAGTATATTTAAACCTATAGAGTATAAGCTAAAAGGTAGCTTTAAGGTAAGATTGAGAACTGTTTTTGAAATTATGAACGGACCTTTTCCCTAAACTGATATCTATTTCTAAAGAGTCTGCCAACAATTGGTTGGCAGCCCTGCTTAGATCGATTGTGCATCGGAGTGGAAGTTCAGAAGGAGTTATGTCATCTGGGTAGACGTATTGTCCAGGCTGGCCACTCGAGTTGGAGCTTCCTCAAGAAGTAGATCTCAGAGCCGGTGACGCAAAGCACATCGGGCTATCGTTACAGCAACCATACTGTTCCGCGTCGTTGATTTATATCAACAATCTTCTTTTCGAGGAAGAAGCAAAAGTTGTTATCGAGCGCGAGCTTTGCGTAATGAATCTGGCTAGAGTGGTGCTATCTACGCCTGAGTTCTGCCCACGACACCGTACTACATGTTCAAGTATATTCTGTGCACTGTGGAAGTTCCCGGTGACAATAAAAGGAAGCGTAGGCTGGACGGCTGGTCTGATAACCATTTACATTTACCGAAGGTCTAACTCAACCCAAGATCGTTTAGTTTGATGTCTGAGCATACGTATTTTCAATTGATCTTGCTGCTGATGTACGTCGGGGTTCAGTGGTATTGTTGTCGTCCACAGTGTGAGCCACTTTCAGCTTATAAAGCTCTATCAACCTTCGCATATTCCTTTTTGGCGAAAACGTTTGCTCGGGGCGTAGATGCGGTGGAATTTTTCCCAACATGTTAGATCCGTGTCCGAGCACATATAGTCTTCCGCTTCATGCGTATATACGTCTCTGCAAAGCATACATTGTGTTGCCGCAGTAGTCCGTCTTCTCGGTGGCATAGCGACACTCCCATCTACAGATAACTCAGCCCCATCGTTTCCTATTCCATCGCCAAGCGCTTGGATCGCAGAAATTGCCGTACATTGCTTTTGGAGACTTGCCACCAATCTCGTGGAGACAAAAAAAATTTTCGTGCTGATGAAGGAGAGCTGTCAGCTCTGAACGCACTAGATTCGAACGCCATTCTGCTGTCACTGGGAGCATCAGCCCACTTTCCGCAGATTAGCACAGCAGCAAGCTCAATCATGAAGCTGCGATGGGGTCACGCTCTTTGGATGTATCAATGACTTGGCGTTTCGTTAGATACGCATTGACACGTGCAAAGTTGATCAACGCTAATGCCAATTTCTTGTGCCACTTATTGTAGGAGTGTCCGTCTGCAATTGAAAAACGTGAGCGGATCTAATCGAAGCGATCTCCCCTTGCATCTACCGATTTAATACCTTTACACAATTTGGTGCAGGATATGTCTGCTTGGTACTTCCAACTTGACGGCCGACAGTAGCTATGGTAGATGCGTCAGCGTTAAACACCATTTGAACGTGACTCCCATCCTACCAGGACGCAGCAACGATGTTGTGCTCGCTGTAGATGCCTTGACGATGGTCTTCACGCTGAGCTTGCTTTGGGTCTAAGACAGTGTGCTTAAAAAAGTGTCTACTTGTTCCGCGGACGGTACCGCGTCTGTATAACCCTTATAGTCGTAGTGCATGTAGCAACTCCATCGAGGAATAGTAGTTGTCCATTTTAGAACTTGATTTGAGCCAAAGAGCGGCCGAACCAACTCTAAGACTAGTGAGGGCACGGTGGATACCTTTGCGGTGGCAATTTCTTGCTGGAGACGCTGTATTTCTTGATGATCTGCTACACCTTCCAATCTATCCGCCATATTGCCCCTGCAGTGAAAGCGAAAATTCGTGGTAATCCATGTTGTCGCGCAGCAGACCATGTAAAATCGAAAGTCGTCTTTACCCGTCGGCTTCATGGGGTTAAATACAATGACATGGCGCCCGTAACTTGACCCAAAACTAGTTTCGTAGAGTGCGACATCTAGCCCCATGTCAATGTAGTTTCCTTTTGTACTCTTGAGCAGGTTAAGATGGGAGTGGATCCCCGCAGCCGGATCGTGTTGCATGGTGGGTGGTGCAGCACGAAAGCAAAAGAACTTGTGGATCAGTTTGAATCTGCGCAAGGGCATCACATTTTCAAGTCCCGAAGATCGCGATGTACCCAACACAGCATCTTCTGCTTGGACGCCCCAGTAATTAGCGTACTCGCCTTTGTCACAGATTGCCATATAGAAAAGTATCCCAACAAACTTGAAAATTTCAGCGAGTGTCACTGGACGAGAAACGTGAATTTTCATTACCGCCGCGTACGCGTTAGTTTCATTAAAGAATTGGTTACCAAAGTACACTACAATGTACGCCAAAAAAAAAACTCGAAGATGCTGAATGTGTGAAGAGATGAAGAAATTCGGGGCGGACTCGCGTTGCGTCGTGCCGTCGAAGTGACTGCATAGATCGTTTGGTGCCTCCATATGCACTCTCGGATCAAACCGCATGCTCTTTACGACTTCAATTTCCTTCAAACACGTCGATATTGGCTGCTCAGGGTCAAATTACACGTATGTGGCGTCCACCTCCTGTAGTTCTTCGATAACAGCATCGTTGGGCAACTCGTTATTATTTGATCTCGACTTCAGCTCCGTCCAAGTAGATTTAGATGATGTTCGAGTTAAACTGCGATAGTTTTCAATGCCGCGTTGTATATTTCCAAGCGAGCCTTTTACAGCAACGCTTTGAAACATGCTGTCGAGCCATCGCACCTCGTAACGGAGAGACTTCTTGCGTTCCAACACTCGTTTGCACACCCGTCCGATAACGTACGTGCCCAACAACTTCAAAAACAGGTACCAAATCCTTGGACAAAAGCCATTTGTGTTTAGGTGGTGTAAAGGCAACCAAGCGACCAACATAAATCTCTGGGCTTCGGGACACTGTAGAACTGGATTATGATATAAGCGAATCAGAAGTGCCGTTTTCATCAGGGCTATCAGCACCAACTTCATCACAATCAACGCTCGTCCCACTTTGCTCGGCTGCAACTTCGCCATCTTCAACGTCATCATCGTTTCCGCTGAAAGCTAGGCGGCTGAGATCACGCACACATCCAGCACCACGTACACGTTCCGCACCACTTTCAGAACTGATGCCACATCCACATCCGCGTCCAGCACCACGCCAACGTCCAGGATTACGCCCACGGCCAGCACCACGCCCCCGTCCGCCAAGATCATGGTAGTTCCCAGTCCACGACCGTTAACTTCACCCCGTCCACCATTGTCATCAGGACTAGCAGCACTCTCGCGTCCAACATCGCGACCTCACCCACCATTGTCACTAGAGCCACCAATACGCTCACATCCACCATTGTCACCACAATCACCATCGTCACTGCATCCAGGTTGACGACCACAACCACCATTGTCACTATGACCAACAACCTGCGAACCGCCATAATCTTCGAGTAAACAGGTAGTGTCATGGATACTGTCACCACCAGTTCCACCGACGGGAACGGGGGGAAACAAACGCACCGTAGACCCATCCGTCACAATGCGCTGAACGTTATCGTTCTGAGATTTGTAGTACCGCACCAGAGCCTGCTCGCCCAAGAAGTAGTCTTTACCGTATTCTCCATTTTCGCTGCAACCTGGGTGAGCGTAGCGGTACCTGTTATCCAAGTCACGCCTTGACGGAGGGTTAGACATCCATCCTTCTTGCCGGAGAAGCCGCCAGAGTTCTTTGAAGAAACGCTGTCATCTGATGAAAAAATCTTATAGCATTAATTCCAGCGCCAACCACAACATCAACACAGCAACAAATCTGATTGTGCAACAGAAGTTGCTAGTTCCTTCGACCGTCGCTCCGATCGCCGCCGCTTTACAGCACCTTCGAGCTCGCCTTCAAGACTTCTCTTTCCTCGCATCAAATTCGAAAATGGGAAGGGTGTCTGAAAGCAAAGCAAACCCGAGCATACAGAAATCAAGACACATACCGTATTTGAGATTTTCCTACATCAGAGCTTTCTCCTAATTGACACCTAGTGGTAGCCAATCAAAAATCGTATAAAGACTAGATCACTAGTTGAGATCTCCTTTATGACAAGGACTGATGTCCCAAAACCAAGCCAGTCATTTTGCAAAGAGTGAGCAGGATGCCGCGCTCCCCAGGCCACTGGCCTGGCCAGTGTCAAGGCAGGATGAGGAAGTCAGGCAAGGGGAAGCCCCCCAAGAAATTTCACAGTGTTGCAGTCTCCTACCGCTTCAAACGGGAGGTCATCGTATTCTATGAGGAGCCTAACACGATGGAAGCCACCGTCATGAAGTTACTCCCTTTGCTGTCGCTAGATAAACGAAGGGTTAAGAAGAGGCAAGTCTACTCCTACGAAGACGAAGCCTAACTGAAGAGGTCTAACTACATAAATACATCGTTGCCTTTGCTTTGAAAATGGGACTTTCACTTGTGCGCTTACACTGTACATCTAGTGTACATCCGCAATGTGGCGACTTCAAGCTTCGTATGGTATCATGTAGGAAATCTCAAATACGGTACTCACTTGCGCGAGGATGAGCTGATGTTCGTAAGATATTGTGGACCCCGTGAAAGATATCGTGTCCCACTGCACTTCACGTCCGAACGGGCCAATCGCGTGAGGTCAGGTGTCCCTTCAGGCGGCTTCCCGGCTGTCAAATATTTTCAACCAATCAGAGTGATTGATTATACCAAGTGAAATGATTGTTAGACGGATTTCGCAGGACATTAGTAGGACATCACAATGAATGAGTAACAACCAATGAAAAGACAAGAAGAAACGAAGAAACGACCAATCGGTTACCAGTTACCCTCGTGCGTTTGCGGTGCAGCGCCACTACAGTAGTCCAGCTAAGCTGATCTCGGCGTCGCTTTCGAGATGCTGCCGTGAGATCGGGAACATTGACGCTATCGGCGCACGCACTAAATGTCTTCACTGCATCTTCGACGCTCTGATGAGCATGCCATCGTCCAGTACGCTTTGCTGCGTTCTCAATTATGCCCATCAGATAACGTACGTCACTAAGACGATATTGCAGGTTTCGAGTTGGCATGTCACGACCGTCAAGAATTCTTAGTGGTGGTATCTTCTCGCTGGCATTGCCACATTGCCACAACACCCACAGCATCGCCACAGAGCACTCTGGGAGCTTAAAATCTGCTGGAACTCGGCGGAAGCGCCCGCTCCAGAAGAAGGAAGGAATAAGCGGTTGACTAGCTTCGCTGTCCAGTGCAGAAGCATCCTGCGCTGCCATTTAGTTTGCTGATAAGCTCTGTAACACCTGCGGCGTCAAGACAACGTTTGAGAGCATCGTCCAGTCCATCAAATGTCACTGTACCGGCACCGATCGATCGCTTATCGAGCTCGCGCATTATGTCCTTCACAGTTGCCGATCGTGTGGCATCAATGTGCTCAATTGTCTTCAAATTGGCGTCCAATAGGGATTTCATCTTGCTTAAAATGTCTACATGCGGAGGCACCCCCGTAGCCTGTAGTCGATTATCAGTACAAACCACTTTGAGTGATAGGTCTGAAATCAAACTTGGATGCTGGAATAGTGGACACTCAAATAGTGGGTGGTCTGAATCCAAATGTGATTGTAGATACGGCGCATGGTAAACAAGTGAAGCCAAGCAAAACTCACCAACGTATGAAAGATGTGTAGGCAGTCCGGGAAACACGCACTCAATTGCATTCACGACATCCTCGTTGCGATCACCAAAATGTGGCGGCAACATTGCAAATTCGTGGCTATCAGGAGGAAGCCCTGACACCGTTCTGCCAACATGCATGTCGCCAGCAGCTTCATAGCGAAGATAAGTGTTTTGAACTCCGCCTAACGACGACCCTGCTCGTAGGTGAACGGGCGTCGACGACGGACAGGCCGTTGACCCAGAGGCACAATATGTCGCTGCTCCCTTGCGCATTGAATGCGTACCTAATTCGTCCTTATCAACTCCACGTCGGCGTACCTCATCTGCTCCATCATCAGTTTCTAAAAGCCGTTGTAGACACTTGCGAAATCGTTCATACTGGTTACTACCAGGGAATAGGCGGTCGTCATCATCAAATGAGAATGTAGCCCAGAACACGGCGAGAGCAAGCACTGAGTATAATGCTGGTATGAATGGATTTGAGTAAATGTGGCGAGGGTCACGAGGTCTGCTTCCGTCCTGATCATTCTTTTGGTGTGCGAAATACACACACAACGCGTCTCCACTCCATGTGTGCATGTCGAATAAAAAATGCGTTCGCCGATCTACACATAAGATTCCAGGCTACAATCATGTACGTCCGCGCGAATGTCATGTCCTTGGATGGGTACCGAAGTAATCGCTCACATAAGAACCGATATAACCCAAATGAAAGAGGGTCCTTACCGCTCTTTGTCCGTGCTTCCCCGCGGGCAGCAGCGCTAGCCATCTCTCGCTTAAGACCCTTAAAGTACTGATGCATCTCCTTCTCCATGACGGGCGACATCTCACGCCCATAGTCACGATAGAGATTAAAGAGACCTGCCCGGTGAATGTTGAGCGCAGAGAAGCACAGACTGTTTCCATCCGTTTTCTCGAGTGTTTGCAGCCAGGCACCAAAAACATCCACCTGAAGAGCGTCAAATTGGAGAGGGGGCTTGGACGCGTCGCGGTCTAGCAGGGGCTTTAGCTTCTTGCGTATCTGCAGCAAGGTGAGGCCGGACACACTCCCAAGTCTCTCAGCAAACGCACGTGGCACCAGGCGGGTCTTGTCGACGACGATCCACGCGATAAAGCGGCTGTAGGAGTTTTGATACACTGCTCGCGACCGCGAGCTTACCGTGTTGTTCTTAATCTCGAGGACTTTTCTCGTTAGCTCATCTCAGTTGACGCTCTATATGGTTGCGTTTTAAGGGGAATGCGATATGATTTTTTAAAAGTGAGCTGACAGGAACCGTGTCCTGTAAAATTTGGCGAAATCGCCCTCTTACTGGCTCTATACTGAATCCCTGGTCATAAGCTGATTATCTATCTTTACGTTTGGAAAATACAGGACACGGTGTCCTGTAGTTGCAGCCACAGGGGGGGGGGGGGG
>JAHWLE010000087.1:20745-32333 GCA_024679135.1 Phytophthora foliorum
CCTATCAATTCTGTAGAATGGGGCATTTTGCCCCCATCCATACTTCAACCCGTGAAGAGGCACCTCTTCCTTGTGTCTCGTTTGGGGCAAAATACCCCCATTTATTTTTGGAATCACTTGAGTTTGTACACTCCGCGCCAGAAGTTATCGACAGGTGGGTCGGTGGTCATATCTCGGTAGATTTTTTTTACCTAAGGACTGCTGTTTAGATATGTGTCTTCTGATACCGTTACCGACCACCTGCATGTGCTAACGACGTCGATTTCGGCGTCCCTGATAGAGCCAGCATACAGACGTCGATTTTTTTACTGCGTCAAAATTATCACCACTAGCCGGTTTTAGACTACCACATACAAACTTCTATATAAAGGGAAATGGTTCAACTTGAATGCATTAGTAGTGAGTTTTACCACCCTTCTTCTCGATGACCTCGATGCACCGCTTCGGCATCGAGTTGATGAGCTTCATAAGCGTCGCTTGAGGAATATTCTCCCACGCCATCAAAATGGCCTCCTTTAGTTCCACGACAGAGCGATATTGCCTCCCGTTAGGATAGACAGCACGCGACAGGATTGCCCACAGACCCTCAATCGGGTTTAAATCCGGTGAGCGAGCGGGCCATTCCATCACCTCCACATTTTCCTCCGCAAAGAACTCCTTCGTGCGATACGACGTGTGAATAGACGCGTTGTCCTGCTGGAACGTGTAGTCTGTGCCGTAGTGTAGATGGGCGTAGAGAAGCAGGTACTCAGACAACGTATATACGTAGTCGTCCGAGTTCTGCTTCCCAACCAAAACAGCCAGCTTCGTCTTGCCCGTCGCGCTGAATCCGCCCCATACCATGACCGACCCTCCACCATTTTGGCGACAGACAGTGCGGCGGGCAGGACGCCAAATGTCCCTGCAGTAGTGCTGGTACCCGTCTGGGCCGTCCAGGTTCCATTTCTTTTCATCAGAAAAGATCGTGGAGGCCCAGACGCTGGGGGTTTGCAGGTACTGTGCCGCCCAAGTGCGGCGGGCTAGCTTGTGGGCTGGCGTCAGGTCCAGGGTGTTGTCCATTTTGCAGTACTGAAACCAGTCCACACCCGCGAGTATACGCTGGATTGTCCGCACAGACGCCTTGACACTGAGCTCTTCCTTCAGCTGCGAGGCGCTGTGGTTCCCTGCAGCCGCTGTGCGCACAATCCTGCGCAGCTCTCGGTCCGTGGCGAGGGGAGGGCGGCCTGTGCGCTGGCCAGCTGGGACGTTGTTCACGACCCGCCGGACGGTATCACTGGAGCGCCCTACTCGGGCAGCGATGTTGCTTTTTGAAAACTCCGCTTCGTGGAGGCCTTTGATACGGCCGCGCTCCACTGGCGTTACTGGTGGCTTGTGTGCCATGAGCACAGCAGATTCTTAACTGGCTGTGCAGCGTTCATCGTTTTTTTACATACATTCTTTTCATATAGAAGTTTGTATGTGGTGGTCTAAAACCGGCTAGTGGTGATAATTTTGACGCAGTAAAAAAATCGACGTCTGTATGCTGGCAGTCTAAAACCGGCTAGTGGTGATAATTTTGACGCAGTAAAAAAATCGACGTCTGTATGCTGGCCCTATCAGGGACGCCGAAATCGACGTCGTTAGCACATGCAGGTGGTCGGTAACGGTATCAGAAGACACATATCTAAATAGCAGTCCTTAAGTCGAAAAATCGACCGAGATATGACCACCGACCCACCCGTCGATAATTTCTGGCGCGGAGTGTATAAGGTAAATGGCCAATTTAAGTCCGGTAACAGATTTGTCAACTTTGAAGGACCATTGCTATTTACAGGCATCGAGTTTGACAATTCTAACGGCACCTTCGAAATCAGCAGTGTTTCGGCTATTTTTGAGTAGTTTATCTTGTTGTCAGCTGAAATCAAGCCCACACCAATTGAATACAGAAAGCCTTTCGATTTTGGCCTGTTGCCAGTTTAAGTCCGCGAATTGACTTGCCTCCAGTATGTATGAAGCATGCCATCAGAAAGTACCGTCGAATCTCTAACAAGTACGAATAAGGATTCTGTAAGTTAATATTCGGCATCAGCATAAACTTATACCGTATATTAACTGTTGCAATGCAGTTGAAGCTATACGATCGCTACATACAACACTGGATCTACCTCGGATGATTGAGCATGTTCTGTCCAAGGGTGCTTTAGC
Source organism: Phytophthora foliorum (assembly GCA_024679135.1). NCBI lineage: Eukaryota > Oomycota > Peronosporomycetes > Peronosporales > Peronosporaceae > Phytophthora > Phytophthora foliorum. The sequence goes on from JAHWLE010000087.1 coordinate 22,930, forward strand.
TGCTTCGACTTCCGGCTCCTTTTTGTCTTCCTCGTTTTCTTGTGTGGTTTCGGCGACGACGACAGGTCCGGCTGCTCCAGCATTTCTCGTGTAAGCAATCTGCCTGCCACAGTCTTTGTTTTCCGTTTCCTCCCCTTGTCAGCTTGACGGGCAGGGAGAAGTAACACCTCTTGTTGGACTGTCTTCTTGTACCTTAGCCATGACGCTTTCTTTGCTGAAACAGGGGCTCCATTGTGTTGGAAGTTGTGTAGCTTTTCGCTCATCTTCACCTTGCAGAGTGGAAAAATCCCACAGCTCTTGAAGCCAGATGATATGTTGTTATCAAAGGTATACAAAACGTCGTGTTCTCGAAAGGGTTACTAGTAGTAGTCAAAGAGACAGAGCTTTCAACAGTGCAACTCATATCCTGGTCCGATAAGTGGGGAAACAGATATGGGCCGCCAAAAATTGGTGCCAGCACAATACAACCGATACTTTGACGGATATTAATGGTGAGCCTCGAGCACTACCCTCACTGCTTTTGCTGACAAAAGAGTGAGTACCTCACCATACTAGCAGGTCTTGAAAGGCCGACGTACCCTTACGCCACCTCCACTGGAGACTTGGCCTCGACGTAGGTGGGGGACTTAGCGGAGGTGCTGGGCTTGTGGAACAGCTCCTCGATGTCCTCGAGCAGCAGGCCCTTGGTCTCCGGGCAAAAGTAGTACACGAACAGGCCGCAACACACGCTGAGACCAGCGAACATGAAGAAGACCCCGTTGATGTTCATGTACGGGAAGAGCTTGACGACCTCCGTCATCAGCGCACCACCGAACCAATTGGCGGCCGTCGAGAGAGACACAGCCGTCGCTCGCACGTTCATGGGGAAAATCTCCGAGCAGTAGATCCAGGGCACTGCGCCCCAGGACGCGGCATAGCTGAAGACGAAGAAGGCTGTACCGATGCAGATGAACCAGCCACCGACCTGGGGACACCCCGCGTTGTCAACATCGCCATTACAGATTGCAGTGAACAGAATAGCAGCGAACAGGTGTCCAATGAGCATGCCAACTGCACCGATCAGCGCCATCTGACGGCGACCATACTTGTCCAGCATGAACAAACCGGGGAGTGTGCTCAAGAAGTTGACACCGCTAAGGAGCAGCGACGCGTAGATACCGGCGCCAGTGATATCTTTAAAAATAAGCGCACCATACGTCATGATCGGGTTGATACCAGTGGCCTGCTGGCCGAGCTGGAACACCATGGCAATGATGACACGCCTGCGAATCGACGGTTCCCAGAGCTCCTTGAGTCCCAAACCTGCAGCGTCTTCTTCTGCGATCTGGTCTCCGATAGCCGTCAACTCACGCTGCACGTTGTCAGTCTGCCGCAGACGTTTGAGCACTGCCTCAGCCTTCTCCTTGCCCTTCTGCTGGTACGTCCAGCGAGGGCTCTCAGGTACGCAGAAGATGCCAATGAGGACAATAATCGGGGGAATCATCGACACGGCGTTACTGATACGCCAGCCCTTGCTGTCATTCTCCACCAAGATGTTGACCAGATTGGCGAGCCACTGACCAAAGGTGACAGGAAACACCATCAGGCCAGAAAGACGAGCACGAAGCTCCTTCGGGGCCATCTCCGAGCCAAACAGCGGCAGCGAGAACGACGAGTTACCGACGCCGAAGCCCTGCACGATACGCGCCAGGTACATGAGCGTGTGATCCTGCGCGGGGTTCAGGCATACCCACGTCGTTCCGATGCAGAACAGAACACCAGCGGAGAAAATGGTCGCGCGGCGGCCGAACTTGTCAGCGACGTAGCCACCGATCAGCGCGCCCACTAGACAACCGAGGTTGTAGACCATGTTGTACCAGACCGTGAACGTCGTCCACTCGCCGGGAAGATCCGAAGACGACTTGGTGCAGTCGGCGTAGGTGAAATTGTGCCAACCCACGCAGTAGTCGTTCAGGAACGAGTCCATGATCAGCACGCCAGAAGTCACACCTTGGTCATAGCCGAAGAAGAAGCCACCGAGCGACGCAAACGCGCAGACGATGATTGCGTAGGTCCGACTGCCTTCGGTGGGCGCAGAGTCCATCGTGTGGCGAGCAGCGGGTATCACCATACTTGCCGTCATGGTAGATGGAAGGAGCTGAGGCGGTAGTGGAAGCGGCGGAGTCTTGAGTGCGTGTTGCTTGTTGCTCAAGAAGCAAATTAGAGAATAACTAAGGAGGACGCGGGTTCCATGAGTCGACTTTGCAGAGGAGACCATCGACCCGGTCTCGACAGCATAATGGTGGAGTTCAATATAATGATGTAAGCTCTCCAGGCGCAGCTTCAACCTGACTATTTCTTGAAGACCAAGCTTCGGGTTCAGTCATGCATAACGGAGTTTAGTCATGTATTATAATTGCTAGGTAATAGAACACCTCTTCCAAAACTAACTACGTACATATACATATATATCTTGTTGTTTGCCGCGCTTATAACGTTGCTGCGCTACTGGTGCGCTAATTCCAGTGTGCAAATTGTACTGATGCAGTCCAGTTGTGCCGACTCGGCACCACGGACTGCACCACCTTGAAATCCCTGCCTCCTATTATAATAGGCCTTTTTAGTTTGAAAAAAAGTCACGTGATGCTGTTCCCGACTGGATGTTTCAATAGCCTTCCTACCGTACCCGTCCCATTCGTTGATTTATACGTGTCCGGATAATTTGGCATCTTAAGATGCACTCCTGGCTGAAGCCCAAAACTCAAGCATCCTACGAGCTGAGGGCTCGAAGAGCAATATTGGGCTGCTCTCCTCAAATCGCGAGCACAAAATCCGCGCTCTCTCAACTAAGTACGACGCAAACGAGCACTGCTCAATATGAGGACACTCAATCGGTTAATAATCTAGATTTTTGAGCTGACATTGCGACCTTCATAAGTCCCGTTGCAAGCTCCACCACAACGTGTATGTACTACGGAAGCCAGCATTGTCGCCTTCAGGACGAGTCGCCCACGTGCGTATCAGCAGTATGCTCATTTCGCAGCCTGACAATTTTTATCCAAGCTTAGAGCTGATCTACGAGCAGCTCCCCTCCTCAAACCGATTGCCTGAGGAACAGCCGAAACCTCTCGAGCGCGCTCACAACGCTTTTGCTGCTCACGCTCGTTCCCGCGAGCACTGCTCACAGCCAGCTCGTGGGAAGCTTGCCAAAACCTTTGTCTGTGAGGCATGAACCCTACCACGCTCCGCGCGGGGATCGGATTGCTACGCTCGCTGTTAAGCTTACCGTACAGAGCTTCGCGCAGGGTTCGCTCGATGTGCGCGGCGTTTATGCACTCCAGACTCAAAGTATACAAAGGGGACACTCTAGTCGGGGACAGTAGTCACTCTCTTGAATAAAAGCCGTGATAATCACGGTGGTGACGTCACGAATGACAACCTGCAACGGCGCACAGCGCCACCACCAGACTGTGGTTGAAGTTAACAAGCACTTGAAGGCAGGCAGACCGATCTGCCAGAGTTGCAGAACTCGCTCTTCGAGACGGATCAATTGCTGTTGACTGGGAGACAGGAGCCTGTTTGTGAATTGCAAGCTTCCCGCCGCCTTTCGAGTCGTTGTCTCCACCGACTCCAGCGTTTACCAAAAACCATGCGCCGCACACCAACGTTGCGCATGTACGAGCAGGTTAAACGATAACGTGTGACCCATTCTATCACCAAACTTGCGTCTCACGCACTCCGGCATTCTTTAAAAATGGGTCTCTATGACTCACAGTGAGTCACAGAGCCATTTTTACGACTCGTATGTGAGCGCCTAGATCCCACGACCATCACGAAGCCCGGGCGAACTTCAACCACCACCAGGTTTTCGTTGACGATTTGTTGTTGTTAAACCGCCCCGTAACGAGGCCCGTTGCTGCTGCTTCAAGTTGACTAAAGAGCTGTGTTTTGATGAAGGCGCGCTGCAAGCTATTATTACTAGAATACACGTACCGGCAGCAAACTTGGTGTCGAGTGTTTGAGACTTCGGTCTGCGTTTACGTCCCGAGCTAGTCGCCAGAAGTGTCTTTCCGATCTCAAATCGTCAGTCTGAAGTTTAAACTTCAGACGTTAGCTCGCGTCCATCTCCGACAAAACACAGTTTGCCGCCAACTTCCTGGACTCTGGTTAAAGTGGTAGCCCGCCTGTCAGTCGCGATTTGTCAAATCCGGAAAGGCTGATGTTCAATTGCCCTCCACGCCATCGCCACCGTCGTGGGGTGAACTTCACCCATACAGTAGAGGAGAGTCCTCCTCTATGGGGATCTTGGTCAACGGACCCACGAACCCTTGTGGAGTGCCCCCCGTGAAGCCCGAAGTATCGAGCCAGCGGAATGAGACAGCGAGGAGGAGAATGATCCAGTCATGGTAGTAGACCGAGGCAAATTTCCACAGCTATCTTAGTAGTGATCAGTAGCTCAATAGGATCTCCCCTCTCCTTCACCATACAGCAATCGATGTGGAAAATCAAGGAAGATTGGTCTGCAAGTTGGAAGCGATGGCACCTGTGGCCATCCTTGAGCAACCCCTGAATAAGGCTTCCATCGTCAAAAAGGACGCATTGCAACTTGCAAGGCAAGATCCGCGTTTGTGCCGAGGCACGTGATCTAGTTCAAGTCAAGTCAAGTAGTAACGATGTACTGTACTGTACTACGTAGTAGACCGCGACATCGAGTTGCGTCGCATTTGACTGTCAAATTGACACGGCCCAGTCGATCTTACCCTCGGGTAAAGCTGGTTGCAGCGGTGCTGAATACTCGCGCGCCATGAGGATCATGTTCAGTTTAACTCCAGCAGCTTGGCCGCTAGCTTTAGGGATAAATGACATCAATGTACGTCACTGAGAAACGAAACTCCAGCAGCTTCGCTATCTTGATACGGAAGATCTAACTCTGTTTTCTCTGACGGAGAATCAAACAGGCAGTCGTCACCAAATGCATCTTTGCCACGCTCATCGAGTGGTGCGACTCATTCTTCAGATTGAGTCAGTACCTCTAGTCTATGGAGTCTCTAGTGAGGCTTTCGCTGAGATTTTCAGTTGAGGGTTTCCAGCGTTCAGCAAAGTTTCCAGCATTGAGCAAAGATGAGATAGCCCGTCGCGTGAGTCGAAGACAAAACATTGGCAAGGAATGGCTAGGAATGACGCAGCGTGAATAGTCTAAAATAATGCTCTTGCTACCAGCATGTGCAGCATGCAACGCTGAGATAATGGAAAGGTAGTGCTCGTTACTGCTTGAGAATTGCTTCATATGCCACCCGATTTTTCAATAGAGCACCACAAACTTCTGGTGTTTTGAAGAACGAAAGGCGTAGCCCTCGCCAACCTTCACTTGTTGCAGGGAGCGGTTGCCTCTCCCCGCCACCGAGATGGAAGCTCATTCCTCTCGCCATTCACCAATTTACTTTGGTCAACCTCTTTCATCTCCTGTACCTTCCTTCGATCGGTCTATCTTCGACTCTGCCATGAAGATCCTCATATCGTTGCTATTTAGCATTCTGATGGTCTCGAGCGTGTCTGCCGAGACGACGTGCTCCACTTTCCACTTCACGCAAGACACCCAAGGCAAGCCAGTGATTGTCCTGGATGATTGCGACGGAGCTGTTACCAGCGGTTCCTCAGTAATTGCAGGCACATCCACCACAACCAGCAGCCCCACTTCGACGCCCTCAGTCACGACTTCAGGAGCTACTGACTCGGGGACGACAGAGACAACCACCAGTTCTGCTGCTGGTACGGAGACCGCCGCGACAAGTCCCCCAACTACAAATTCAGATTCGCGACCTTCTGATCTATCCACTGCTGCTACCACGAGCACTTCAGCGAGTTCTCAGGCCATGACATCCGACACTTCAGTGATATCCTCGGATGCTGCGGCAGCAACGCCAAGTCCACAGACGACGAATTCTGAGTCTGCTGCTGCTACCAGTGAAACTACAAATTCTGCGGTCACGACAACAACCGTGTCCGGAACAACCAATTCGGATTCCACCGCCGTAGTTTCAGCGCCACCGTCAAGTACTCCAGCGACGAGTTCAGGCACCGCAAGCTCTGACACTGCAACGGCAACAACCGGATCATCAACGATGGCGACAGCATCGGAAAGCACCTCAACGGTTAGCACTAGTTCTGCTGCGACCGGATCCTCCACGACGGCAGCAGCTTCGGACAGTACTGGCACCGCCACTAGTACTGCAAACGAATCGTCGTCGACAGGAACGACCAATTCCGATTCCTCAACCCCGTCCAATGGCTCGACTACGGGATCTGCTGCGACGTCTGAAAGCACCAACTCCGCCACCACTTCGACTTCAACTAAAACGACCACTGCATCTAGCTCGACCGCCGGAAACTCCTCGACGCAGGGGTCTCAAACGTCTTCCACTACAAGTTCCCATGTGGGTGAAGCATCAGGAAGCACGGTGGCTTCCTCGACCAGCAGTTCGCTTCGGGGCGGATCCAAATCGGCCAACAGTGCCAGCACCTCGTCCGCTGCGACTGACAGCAGATCTACAGGAGCCGATGACAGTGCAAACATTGACCAATCTGCCAACAGCCAGTCGGGTATGGGGCCCGTCAATATCATCGGTCAGGACTCTTCCAATAGTTCTGCTTCGGGCAGTAGCAGCGCTACTCCCCGAATTGGAGAAAAAGGACTTTGGATGCCTGTCGTGTCGGCGTTCCTCGTTACCGTAGCGGTGACGCTTGTGTAGGTTGTTGCGAAAGGAACCCCACAGGTAGCAAACTTCGCTAGTGCTGAACCTCCTTCACAAATTCACTTGGATGCTTTCTCTGGTCTTGATCGGTCATTCATTCTGCTACTCGGCAATTTCTCCGTTTGCTAGGGCGAAATCACAAGACAAATATGCCGCACTTCAACTTATGTTTCTTGCACAAGTGATTCACGTTGCAACATCGACAGTGACTGGAGACAATGGTTCATATTCAAACTTCTGCATTGACATCGACAAGTTCTTCAGACGCGCAACTGACAAAGTGCCCTACGGAGAATTTTTGAGCAGTCACGCCAAGCGATACACTCGCGCCGTCAGACAACAGGTTTGCGAATGATTATGTCGTCAACACCGCATCAATTTCCCATCTCACCAGGTCTGGGTCGTCACAAACTCGAGCTTAAGCGACTACAATCCAAGTGCATGCGGTGTCGCCTCGATCCGATTGCAAGGTCACAATGGTGAAGCACCCAGCAGCCGATCAGGTTACCGTGAACAAGTCCAAACAGGTGATTCTAGCAGCTAGCACTCGCCCATCAGTTCCAACGAATCTGGATCGGCTCCGGACGATCCTGACAACGAGGTCTTCAGCCATGGCAGCTCTTCTTCTCTCTCTGCATTTCAGAGCCCACTGTACACGTGTTCGCACTATCGATACTGGCCATTGCAACGCTCTTCTTAGCTAGAGTAGATTTTGCAGTTAGACTGACAATCTTAGCACAAGCCCAGTGCCTTCAACAAAGCTGGGTTCTTCGAGACCGTTCCGTGCTGCGTACGCTTCACAGCACCCCAACCGATGTCGCACCCCACTATTTACCAGGTCGAAGCCACATGAATTGACATTCGCTCTCGTGGTCGGTTCATCTTTTGGCCAAACTTCTCAACCTGAAACTCGTCTTCCTTGGCTGGGGGAGGGGGGGGCCACCTCAGCTACTAGTAGCGACTCCACTCTGGTGCCAGATACTCCAATCTTAACACCGCAGCCACCATTTCGCCTGGTGACTGACGACTCCAACAGCCCACAGATAGTTGGGTCGAACTGCATCTCCACTTCAAACACAAACAGTGCCAACACACCTGCAGCCACGGCGACGACTTCGAATGTATCTTAGGACTCAATTCCATAGCCCACGATTCGTTTAGTAACAAGCGGCACGATATCTCCAACCACTGGCGAGAGTCTATTATCAAATAATGATACCCCAGTCGCTTCAGCTCCAAGGTCACCAGAGCCAACAATTCATTTGGTGACGGGTGATACCATCGCCCCAGCTACTGGTGCGACGACTGAGGCACCAGCATGCCTGGATCTAGCACTCTTACGTCAAATAGAAATGCTGCGGCTGCCTCGACCATCTCCAACCATCATTAATGCCACAGCAAAATTTAGTATCACTGCCAATTGATCGCCAAATACTTCTGCATTAACCCAAACACCGACCCCAGCAAACCATTCCGAAGGCAACTTCCAGGATGCGAAAACAAATGCCCATCGAACTGGTAGTGGCACGGATTCGGCGAAGAATCGGCGCTGAATAACGCTAACAGCTCTGGTGATTCAAGTCAGGGTGGCCTGCAGGATCCGAGTGCAGGAGACAACAGCAGTATCGAGTTTGGTTTAGTGAAGGAGACCAAAACCGGCAGCGAAGAACCGGTGACCTCGATTTTCTACTATGCCGATAATTGTTGCAATCGCAGTTTTCGCACCAGTCTTCGCCTCTCGAGTATATCATCGGCAAATGCTGCGACGTTGTGGGCAGCACTCGTCTAAGTTATCTTCAGCACCACGCATTGGTGGTCAGATCGCTTACAAACAATACATCCATCGGAGCTCTGCATGCTGAACTCTGCAGTCACCTCATGAGTAACGCAAGCAACGCCAACTCGTACTAACGTTAGTCCAGCAATCAGCGCCGCTGACACGTCGTCTGTCGGCAGTTTCTGCCTCCACGACCGGCTGAAGGGCCTCTCCTCGGGCGTTAAGACACCCGGCGCTCGACAGGGGATCCGCTCACTCCTCAACTTGCATCTTTGGTCGACCACCGCGCTCCAAGAAACAAAGAGATGAAGGTCCTGACCTCGTTCCTGCTCGCTCTCGCGATCACTGCCGCCTCAGCAGCTGAGGTTTCGCCGTCCTCGTCGTTGTCCGCCTCGGCGTCTTCGGAAGGTTCAAGCGGCTTTGGAAACGCCAACGTAACCTCGTCGACGTCGCTGTTTACTTCCAACAGCGGCAGCGCTTCAAACTTCAATTTGACCGAGTCTAGCGGCTCGAATGACACCGACGTAGGTGACTCCGGCTCCGTAGATGCCGTAGTGGCCACCTCCTTGGTCGGCTCCAACAACGAAGATTTCAGCATCCAAGGCGAAGTGTCCACGGACAACTCGGGCAGTAGCAGCAGTGGAGTTGGAAGCGACGAAGCCCAAGGCAGCGACTCCACCGGCTCGGAATCGAAATCGGGTGCTGTGAGCATCCAGTCAGTGGCGTTCTACACGTCTGCAACGATCGTCATGGCGGCTGCAGCGCTCATCTAATCTGCTCCAAACTCTGATTCTTTTTGGTTTCCAACCGTAGCAGCAACAACAATGTAAATACACAAACACGTTGGTGTTGCCATTATTGTACACTTCTTGTTCAACATTCCCAAGCCCCCCCCC
>JAHWLE010000088.1:0-41306 GCA_024679135.1 Phytophthora foliorum
GCCAGCAGCTCGGACCCGAGCCAGCGGCCCGTGCGCAAGTGCCGCGCGCTCTCGTGCGGCAAATTCTACCACCAGGACTGCATCACGCAGTTCCCACTGGCGAGAATCGCCATCAACACGCACTTCATCTGCCCCTTGCACACGTGCGCGGGCTGCAACCAGTCAGGCGCGCAGCAGGAGGCCGTGCGGTGCATGCGCTGCCCCGTGGCCTACCACGCCAAGTGTCTGCCGACGAACTGCGTGCGCCAGATCTCGTCCAAGCTCATAATTTGTCCCCAACACGCCGCAGAGAGGGGGAAGCTGGAAAGCGACGACAAGGCGCCCAGGAAGGGCGCGCTGCCCAAGCAGCTCACTCAAGTGCAGGCGCAGGAGGTGGAGAACGACGACGAAGGCATGTCGGAGGCCTCGGCGGTGAGTGCCAGCAGCACCAGGAGGAAGGAGAAGCGCGAGAAGCGCGACAAGAAGGACAAGAAGAAGAAGAAAAAGAAGAAAAAGAAAGATAAACACAAGAGGGAGAGTCTCGCATCGCTGGGTGACGATGCGCAGGAGCACGAAGACGGCAAGAAACGAAAGCGGAGCAAACGTGAATCGCTGGACAATGAGGGCAGCACAAGTTCTACTGGTCGTGGAGGTAAAGGAAGCCCTACAACCCCGTCAAGTCGCCGCGCGGAGTCTAATACAGCAGCAGCCGTCACCCCATCGGCAGGTGTTACAAAGGCGGGGACGTCGCAGTCGCCAACGTCGTCACTAGCATTATTTGAAAGTCCTGCGACTGCGACAAAGCGGATACAGGAGCGCCTGGTCGAGGCGTTGGGGCAAAGTGATGACGATGACTCTGACGTATCAACGGACAGCCCTTGCCTGAAGAAGAAGTGCTCCAGCAACCATATTACCAATTGTCAAGCCGAGCTATCTTCGACGCTGGATAGTACGTCACAGGAAGTGCGGGCGGGAGTTAAGGAGGAACGTCCTATGGCGTTGTCGTCAAAGATTGAGCAAATCGAGGAAAAGACGAAGTCTCCGGTACCTTCTTCTCCTGTGCCTGCCAGTCCGGGCGATAAAGACTGGTTGGAAGCTCGATCATCGGTGGAAGAAGAGAGTCTCGATGCAAAATCTGAGCTGAAAAAGGAGCGCCGCAAAGATGCGAGGGATGGCACTAGCCCTGACCGTGCTGATCAGCGTGAGCAGTCCTTCAATCGTGAACTGAGGCTGGAGATTCCGAAATCGCCGTCTGCAGGTGCTCTGATCCCGTCGTCATCAAGTGCGGCTGCGGCGGGTTTGACGCTCAAGCATGTACCAAGCGATGGCGACGACGAGGAGGAGGGACCCGGTGGGTCTGCGACGCCTAACACAGATGCAACACCGAGAACCCCGAAAGCAGGAAGAACAAGTGGTTTGGGCAAGAAAAGGAAAAAAAACAAGGCTAAGCGTGAAGCTCATCGTGCTCTCAAGAGGGAGGTCAGCGAAGAGGAGGAGGAGGAGGAAAACAGCGAAGCGAAGTGGGTGCAATGTGATAGCTGCAAGAAATGGCGTACAGTCCCGAGAGACTTCAATCTGGACGCGATGCCAAAGCACTGGTACTGCAATATGAACACCTGGGACGTTCGATTTGCATCATGTGCTGTTGCCGAGGAGGTGTTGAAGCTGAACCCATCACCGCAAGCCGACAAAAGGAAGAACAAGGTCAAGACCAAATCCAAGTCGATTCTTCCTAGCACAGGAGACGACGGTGGTTATTCGTCTTCTTCCGGATCGGGCCCATTAAAAAGGTATGGGGGATCTCAAAGGGGTTCTGCTACGGATATGACCGCGCTGGAAGAGAAGGAGAAGAAGTCTTCTAAAAACAAGGACAAATCGAAGAAACGCAAGATTACCAAGCAGCTCAAGGAGAAGTATCGAGAAGTCAAATGGGTGCAATGTGAAAGTGCACAATGCGGCAAGTGGCGCGTCGTCCCAGCATCTATTAATTTTGATCGGTTGCCAGCAGTGTGGTACTGCCAACTTAATACGTGGGCTCCAGAGCTAGCGAAGTGCAGCGCACCAAATCCTTCAGAGGTGGACGTGTTTTTGCTGAAGCAAGCGAAGAAAGAAGCCACGGGGTCTGGTCGTCCATCCAAGAAACCAAGATCTTCGGCATCTACTGCAGATGCCGCACCAGCACCATCTGTGTCGGTTGCTCCAGGCGGCAGCATCACGCCAACATCTTCTGCAACTGACCTTACTTCTCTAGGTAGATCGAATTCGTTCAAGCACGGGAAAGGTTCAAAGACAACGGTGTCTGGGACAGGGACCGGGGCGTCAACCACTGGCGTGGGCAGCAATGCTGAAGGTGCTAACAGCAACAATAGCAATAACAACCTGGAGGGTAACGGCGCAGGTCTCTCTTCCAAAGGAGGTAGAGGGCGGTCGCACAATACTGGCGGCACCGGAAACACCAACACAACAGGTATCAAGAAGACGGTGCTGGAGTGGGCACAGTGTGAAAAGTGCAACAAGTGGCGCAAGCTGCCTCAGCACATCAAATCGTCCACGCTGCCCGATAAATGGTATTGTTCGATGAATCACTGGGATCCGTCGCACGCTAAGTGTAGTGTCCCGGAGGAAGCGGACCAGGAGCCTGTGACCTTGCCTCCTCACCCAGGCTCGCATTGGCACAAGGGAGGTCATCGTGGCCAGCGACCCCGTCGTGGCAAGCTGAGCTACTCCGAGTTACTGTATGGCAGCACAGGGCAGCTACGCAAAGCATACACCTCCGAGTCTTCCACTTTGTCTTTTGAGTACGAAGGCAGCACCTACCAGCGCGATGATCAGTATAAACACAGTAGTATGTACGTGTCGCCGGCGGCAATGGCTGCTGCTGCTACCATGGCAGGATGGAGTGGTAGCGATCGAGTGAACCGGGAGACCAATTGCAGCAATGAATCAACAACTACCGACGTTTCTAAAGTGGACGCGCTTGCAGCGGCTACTCCTCCACAGGCGAGCGTCGACCACGTGGCTGCGCTGGTGCTCAAAAGTATGGACCTCCGTCGCCGCCGCAGCGTCACAGAGCTTTTCGACGCGGTCAATTCAACAGCCGAGACTGGAACTTCTGGGCTCGCGTCGCTAGCAATGGTCACGGCAGCTCTGGGCCAGTTGGAGCATCGTGGCCTGGTGGAGAAAGTGGCCGAATCATCTAGCGACGAAGGCGACGGGGGCGAAGAGGAACCGTCGCAAAAACGAAGGAAAATGGAGTCGTTGCTGCTTAATGGCGCGTTGTCCGCCCCCACACACTATCGTAAGGTGCCTACGCGGCCTCTGAAGGCTTCAAAATGCTGGAAGTTTGGCACAAACGTCGTACCGCTTTCCCCATTGAAGGAATCATAAACCAAGCGCGCGTTTTAACGCGTAGAGATGCTCATCATCAAGGAGGACTAAGACGCAGAAACAGAAATCGAATGTAAGTGCATTTATTCCCTTCAGATGGTTGTTGTAGTTGCGCGTTCATAGTTTTGCATGACCTTTGCTGTTGAAGGCCCGTGTGGAGTGACAAGACGGTCACCACGCTCCACCAGCTGACATCGTCTTGAGAAGTTCCCGGCGTTTGCGGTGCAGCTTAGCTTCTTTGTCCGCAACCACTACTGGATCGAGGTATTGGCGGCAGTATTCCTCGAAGAAGGCGGTGGCATTGGGGATGATCGGCTCCAACATTACCGGACTGTCAGCGCCTTGGTCAATACCTTCTTTGACGTATTGGTTTGTAGGTGTAGAAGTGCCGGAGGTGTTAGACATCGAGTTTTGTCCAAGTGAAGACTGGGGCGACAAGGCACCGGCAAGTGAATTCCTTGTCCGTGGTGCTTGCTGCGGAGACAGCGGAAGTTCACCGGCCATTCTCATGAAAATGCTCTCGAGGAGGTCCGACGACCCCCCTGAGGCTGTGATGATTGATGGTGGAGTTGCTGCAAAAGCACTATCAATGTCAGTGGAGAGGAATAGCTGTTTGAGAGTTGAGGTGGTCTGCACAAAGAAGAACAGTGAGTATCGAGACAAGTACACGAAGAGCAATGAGGAACAGGCGCACCATGTCTTCTTGGCGCTGCTGGAGTACATTTTCGAAGAAGGGGAAGCACGCCAGCAGAATGTCGTACCAGCTGAACAATTTGATGCTTGTCTCCGCCGCTTCCATCGATGGTGCTGCGTTTGTAGCAACTCCAAGCACCTCTTGATTTCCGACGATGCTCGTCGCAGTGCTATCCTCTGTGGAGGAGGTGGCCTGATGTGTGGCGGGAGATGAAGCTGCCGGTACTGCCGACCAAAAACTACCGATTGCCTCTGCACTTCGGACATCGTAGAGCACTACCATTCCGCTGGAAAACTCGACGAATACCACGGGAATATCTGATGTTGACACTCCGAGACTCGTCATAAGGACAGCAGAGTGCGAAGATGGTTGGCGCGTATTGGTGGATGAAGGCATTCCAGGCAGAGACACCATTCGCATGAGTGCTGTCTTGCCACGCTCTCGAACATCGAAAAAGTAAAGTCGTTGTTGTGTCTTTGATAATGCGGCGATGTATCCGGCTGGAGAGAAGACAACATTGCTGATCTTCGATGACTTTGACTGAGTTGACTCTGTTTGGGTATCTGCGTCGTCAAATGACGAGAGGAACGCGTAGTCATTGTCTTGTAGCACGTCCCACACGACAATTGTGCCATCTTCACACCCTACAACCAGGTATTGCGTCGTGATATCCTGCGTTGAAGCTGAAATTTTAGTCAAATGTTCCCATGACTTCGCTGGAGTCAAAAGGATAGGTGTCGGCGGAGTGCTGCTACTCCCAGAGGATGGCAGCAAGAACTTCAGCAATTTGGGACCATAGCTTACTGCAAATGCGTAAGTGTTTGGTGGCGCTGGTGGTTGGGCGCGGCGCTGAGGCCGCAAAGTAGTTGGTGCCACAAGGAAATGAACCAGTAATTCGCCTTCGTCGTCAGTGAAAGGGGAGCGCGTTGCAGCGAGATCAGCTTGGAATGCAGGTGCTGAGAGTAACTGGGGCTGGCGCTCAGCTTCTGCGTTTTGGGTCGATACTTCTTGCCGAAGGCAGTACAAGGCAACAATCGTCGAGCTGAAAGACGTGACAGCGAGATACATGGAGTCTGGGGAGAGCACGATTGAGTCAAAGGATGGTTCCAGAGAACCTCGCGTCGGCTTTACCATGGTAAGCAACTGACAGGAAAATTTGGTTGTGGAAGTCTCATTGGGCTGCATCGACTCATATATGTTCACAAACTCACGCACTGTCTGGGCAGGAGGTTGAGCGTCTGGAAGTGCCTCGGGGTCAACTAGCTCAAAGGTGGTGGTCTCAATGAGATGAACCGCGAAACAACAGCAGACACCGCCCTGTCTAGCGTTCAAGAGTTGCAGTGCACTCAACTTCTTGATGACAACATGGACGGTGACGGTGATGTTTGATCGTCCTTCTGGAGTTTGCGTGTCTGCCGGGAGCTCGATAGCGAAATCACCAAGCACACTGGCATCTTCGTTTGCTGTGCTCACAGCACGCAACAACGGTCCGTTGGTAGCCGAGCTTTCTGGTGCTGTGCTATTTATCCCGGCGACCACGAGGGGCAGCAGGCAATGAGATGCCAGTCCAACGATCTGCTGAGCGCTGCTGTCGAGTGGAATTTGCCAGGTCGGTTCGCAGCAGCGTCTTTGAGCGACATCATAGTCTTTTCTCTGCTGGATTTGACCCTTGTCAGCTCCATGGTTTGCCCCGGAGGATCCTTCAAGTGTAGATCCTTCAGCTTTGAACCGGGCGCTTTCCGCCATGATAATTTCCCAAGCTGCGTCAAAAATGACACGATCGAAAACCTTCTTGATGCGACGATACGGCTGTGGGAGTTGTGGAACGAGCAGGTCAGGGTTCATGTGGTCGGCGGGAGCATTCAGTGCTATCCAACGAAGGAACCTGGTTGCTACTACTGCGCCATTTTGCTCTTGGAACTGCCACAGCAGCAGACGTGCATCCGTTCGGCCAAGAAGTACACTGTTCGCTTCCAACACCTCGAAAAAGACTCCAGTGGGTATGAGAGCTCGTCGGGAACTGCTCCAGCCCCCCAGTACTTCCTGCAGCACAGAGTGAGAAATGATGTTTGTTGATGAACGAAGCTGCTCATGGTAGCAGCGTCGGGTACCTTCCACGTTGCATCCCATTGCGCTTGGTCATGAACACAAACTGCTCTGTGTGCCATGAATTGCAAAAAGGTCAGCTCCATCTACCGCTTGATTCAATCCGAAGTACAGGTTGTACTCACCGAATTCGATCCCGAAGAGATTGGAGCGCGTGGACGTGCTGTTCCTTCATCACTGGTGAATGAACCGACGGAGATGCCTAAACTCGACCGACCCTTTGTCGAAAGTGTGTGCTGGAAGATCTCATTGGAAACTCGTCCAGATGAAGAAAACGATCGCATCAAGATAAATCATACAAGATGGTTGGAATCGGTACTGACTCATGCCGTAGTGAACGTTGAGGTGCGAAGTTATGAAGCACCTCCGCTTTTAGATAGCAACACGTTTGCCTGTCCTCATTTAGAAAGTGCACATGAAGAGGAATTCCAGGGGTGAGTTGGCCCTTTGATCTGGTGAATCTCTAGTACTTCAAAGTATGGTTCCTGCAGTGTCGAAGACGCCGCCAAGCTCGCGGCCTCATGCCTTTGGGCGGTCGTCTAATATTTGGCAGTATTTGGACATCGTTCATGACCGCAACACGCTACCGTCGGGTGAACGGGCCCTGTCGACTTTCTCGGAGTCTTCGAATGGTGACGAAAGTGAGGAAGTGGAGTCGTCGACATCATTTAATGGTGAAGGTGATCACCGTCGAGAACACGACGTGGTGGAGCAAGGTAGGGGAGGTCGTCGTGGTAGTCACGAAGTTAAGACGGGGTCACGAGGATCGAAGGTTTCGATTGTAGATTATGATGGCAGCTTCAAGCGACACAGCAGAACTTCCAAGAGCCTGTCTTCGCCAGGCATAGGCTTACCAGATCTGCTCTATCAGGGGAGACTGCGTGAACAGCAAGGAAGTAGGAAAACACTAGCGATATCTACTTCATCGCCATCAGCACTGATAGGAGCAGGACTGCGGGTGGTCGGGGGCTCGAATTTCAACTCGGCTGAGATCATGAAAAGACTCAATGCACTAGGAACTTCCATCTCAGCCCCTGTGCTGCCCCCAGCGTCTCCTACTAACAATGCACACGTGAACGAAAGCGGCGGACCAAATCTACTTCAAAATGCGCTTCAAGCAAGCCAAGGAAGTGGATCTACGCAAGGTGCAGCGACTTCTATGACATTTGCAACTCTTGGTGTTGCTGGCCCCGCAGCAAACACGTCAACTTCAGTGATCGGTGCTGCTGCAAATATTGTTCAACTATCCGATGCCGAAAAGCTTCTCAATGCTTTCAATTCACAGGCGTCACGATTATCGTACGGCTGCAGCGTGGCGCTCGAACTGTTTAATGGGCACTTGATGATGGTCGGCAGTCCTGAGGGCCAAGTACGCGTGCAATCGTTGGAGAAACTGCAAATGCCTCAGATGAAAGGCTACAAGGACCGAGCGATTTTCACTCTGTTAGACCTGGCAGATGTGCGAAGTGCGGGCTCAATACGTTATGGAGATTCTGTGTGGTTGCAACTTAGCGTGGGCCCAGGGGATGTTTCATGGGAGCAAGGTGGGGTACTCGGTGCTAAAGTGCGCGAGGCTCCACAGCTCAAGGCTCTCGGTTTGCTGAACGACGACTCCATTCGGAACGACGTGCAAGCTCCTGCTTCTGTTGGATATCCAATCCCTGTCACCGCCTATCTCCCCAAGGTTTGTAGACTTTCATATTTAACATGGCGGCGACGATGGATTAACATTAACATGGATACTTGTGCCCTGAAACAGAGTCGAGATGATGGCGATATGCAAGTAGATGAGATTCAATCGCGTCTGCGAAACAAAAGCGCGAAGATGCTGGGCAAGTGGATCATTCGCTCAGCTGTATGTCAGCGCCGGAAGCAAAAAGATGTACGTCACTCACATTCGTTTGCGAAAACTGTGAATGAGATTGACTGTATGCTTATGGGTCCTTAGAACTTTGTCTACAACAACGACGAGGTCTACCTTGAGCAAGATTGGTTTTACTTAGGTGCTGATTCCGATGCAGGGGTGGCAGTGCTACGTCAGTTGCCGCCCGCTATCGCAGGGAAGGATATTAACCCAGGCGAGTACGTTGTAGAGCGTCGTGGAGCCTGGAAACTAAGATTGTTGGATTCAAGCAGCGGTAGTGCTGGGCTTTCGTTGGCTCAGCAGCAAATGGAGCGACTACTTCTTCGAGCGAAGTCTCAGCTGAAACAGTCTCAACGCATGCGAGCCGGGCAGACCAAAGCCTATGGCCCAAATTTACGTGGCGGAACAGGTTTTACAGCACAACTTCGAGCTCAGGTGGCAGCGTCGACGCGTCAGACCGAAACTTGCTACGCAGATCACCAGGAGTGGCGACTAAAACGCATCGATCGACACATGAGTGAGAAAGCTCGAAGTATGAACGTGGCCATCGGGTTTGAGGATAGCGTGGTACTCACAAGAAGAGGTAGCAGTCGACCGAATAGTGGCTTGAGTGCATGTGAAAAAAATGCCAGACGTGAAAGTGGTGCCGTGGCGGTCCCAGAAGGACTGCAGAGAAGGAGTTCTTTACGTCGCAGCTCATCGGTGGACAACACTGGAACAGGTCGAAGACAGTCAAATGCCTCAGCACCAAGGCTTGACAAGAATGGCGACCAGGCAGGTAGGAACAGTGCAAAGCTTTCTTCTGCACGGTCTACTGCATCTCTGCCCGATGCGTCGAATAACGTATCAAGCTGCGCGTTGTGTCATTCATCCTCCATCGGATACAACCTCTGCTGTCAGTTCCGCGATGTCATGCAGATGCTTGAACAAGAGCGTCTTGTGGAAAACGCTGGTACGGGGGATGATCACAACACCACTCCCATTGAGACAATATCCTTCGGCGTTGCTCCAGGCACCAAGAGAACTGCTCGGAGCAGAGCTGGCCGTACTGCAAGGTCTGACGACGTAGTAACAATCTCCAAAATGACGGTATCGTCAAATTTCCTCGGACACGATACTGGTTCAAGAGATACCGTTCGCCATGGAGCTGATGCAATGACTGATGCTAGGAGCACAACGCCTATGACGGCACATAACGTGAATGTCCAAGCACGGCAGTTGAATGAGCGAGTGCTGCATCTCTTTGCGAAAGAGGACGCAATGATGGTCGGGCTCATCAAATACAAAGAGAAAGAAGCACATCGCGCGATGTACTCAGAGACTCAAACTCGTGTTGCGCTGTCGCCTGTGGCGGCTCATTTCCGTGACAGGTTCAAACACGTTGGTATTTTCATGCAGATGCACAGACAACAGCAGCAACAAGCACAGCAGGATGGTATTGGTGGCCACTACCAGAAGCTCCATGCTGATCTCTACTCGGACGGCAGAAGATCTAGTGCTGTGTACGATTATGACCCGGACTACGACTCTGAAGACGACTATAGAGATTCCGAAGGCTCCGTTAATGAGCATGAACAACCCGAACAAGCGACGAGTATGCCTCCTGAAGAGCCAAGCAAACAGAGTGATGGGAGCGTTCCTTCGGACACAGAGCGGCTGTTTCCTACAGTCGGGGAGCTGGAGCAGCTTACGCCCGTGGACACTAAGGCCGCTTTGGTGCTGTATGTACAGAACCGTACTGCGATGGCGGAAATGCTGGATGGGTACGCCGAGCTGGTGGACACGCAGATGATTCCAACTCTCAAGAACTCGCTGAGTACTCGCAATCGTGGCGCGTTGGTCGAGGCGTTGGATTTTGTGGCTCGGTCATCCGAGTTCGTATGTGCTCGTCGCGTACAGGTTTTTGTGGCCAAGCTGTTGCACGCAGTGGCAGAAAGCGATGTCGGAGACTTTACGAGCTTCCAAAAGGAGTTCGACGAGCTGGTGGTAGAAATGCAGGGCGCGGTTAACTTCATTAGGTTTTTTCTGCAGACACGAGTGTCACGCCGTAACAAGTGATCTCAATGACAATTGCGACGTCAACTCTGAAGACTTTGTATTTGAGCTCGTGCAAACTCGCTTAATATTAGTACCCCATCGACATTGTACCCTTCCTTACCTCGAGTGTAAGTTAGTTCTTCACCGCTGAGAGATCACCTTGTCAGGACAATATGAGAGGATAAAGAGATCGACACGTCCGACGGAAGCAATTTTTTTCACTTGCCAGTGCAGCCAGAGGCAATTTGATGTGTCCATAGCAACGCCGCAATGTGCTGCAAAGTCAAACGTTTCTGATGCAAGAGCGTCAAGCTTTGTAGCGGAAGCCTCACCACGACGTTTGTGCGCCAGAAACACGTTCATCGTCGTGGAGGATTCCTGTTCCCCAACTAAACTGTTGAGAGTAGCGAGAAAAGCTTCGTGTGCTGCCCAATTATACAGCACGTCAGCTGCAAACACGACACGTACGTCTGCTTCACGCAATTGTTTTAGCAGCGGTGCACCCCACTTCAGCGGAAGTACACAAGCCGACGCTGCTGAGCTGTTTCGATCGAGATTGGTCTGCAGTCGCGTCGTGCACTCGGGTTTCTCAGTGAAAATTGTTGTCAACCCCGCGTCTGAAGACTGGCGCGCTACCAGCACAGCGGCAAATAATCCACAACCAGAACCAAGTTCGAGAATTGCCTGCTTTGCCTTGTCAACAGTCAGCTTCTGTGTTGGGATATTGATTCCCGCGTGAATTACCGCAAAACTCAACAGGATAGAGGCATCCCAGACGTGAGAGCCCATGGCATCTCCGTAATTCTCCTCGATCACTAGATGACTGTGTTGCATGTTGTCACGTACATCTGCCGTACTTGTGGATAGAGAAGATCGAAACACGCGTTGGCAGCTTGTGCTTGCAGTGGCAGCGCAGTTTACTTGGCTGGAACTTGCTACTTGAAGGTCCACTCGCAGTGGCAGCACGATAACTCGCTCGTTAAGCCATGAGCTACCAACGCAGAAGGACCGCAACTGACATCGAGAGTCATTAGCGCTACTGAATTCACGAGAAGCTGTTGGTGTCTGCCTTGCCTGGACGATAAGACTAATAGGAACATCACTGTCCTGGGATGCTGTTGAGTTGTACAAGGAAGCCCACAAGACCCACTTCGTCTGAAGCTGGGTCGTGCATTGAGACGTGAGCCCATCCTCGACCTTCAGAAGAATTAGATTGTCGTCTACAGGGCTGCTGCTCTTGTTGCTGGTGAACGCAGAGTCAGGAGTAGCGAGTGAAATCTCGATCCCTGAAGGCGGAGCAAGATCCTTTGGTACTGGTTGACCCATTTCATCAACGAGGTCTACCACCACACGAAATCTCTGGCCGAGTCCAACTCGAACGGGTAACCCAAACCGGAGCCGGAGCCGTAGAATTTGCAGATCCCTTGGTAGTTCTTCTTGAAGCTTGAGCAGTTCATCCGCATCGAACAGGAAAGGTGGCAAATCTGCCATTGCAGTGGAGGCTTCTGCATCCTTCGGTGTCTTCATGAGGATCCAATGCCGACCGATCCAGATTCAGCTTTGGTGCGTCGGTTCAACTGCGGCTTTTGATCTTCGCCTGCTATGCGCGACACGAAGGAGATGGCAGCAACATCCCCAGTTCTACCGCTGCCACTGCACCCGCGCAGAGCTCAGCAGCTTTTTCAAGAAATTCTGCTCACGGATGCAGGATTGACCCCACACCTTTCGGAGAAGTCACTGCCGCAACGTCTGCACGAGTTCCAGGCAAGCATTACATGATGTGAGAACCAGTGCAACCAGAAAACTAGAAACTCACGTGGTTAGTTGCTGCAAGTAGAAACTGAATTTGAGCGGCATCCAGGAAGCGAAGCGCGGGACCAGGTTCCAGCGAATTCGAGCGGCGACAGACTCGAGACCACACGTCGAGACGGAAGCGGTAACGCTGCAACTCGCGAAGGATGGAGCAACACTTCAAATTGCACCAGAGAGCGAAGGCAATGGAGCAGCCTCTGTTCGACTGCTGGACATCAAGACGCTCGTGTTGCATACGGCGCCAGTGCTCAGTTTTTCACTTCAACTTGATGCCCGAAAGGATGAAGACGACAACAATGTCGATGTGCTTGATACGGTGGAGCCCACCGATGTGTTTGTCGCCAATAGTGTGGAGTCGTTGAACCGCTGGATGGTAGCACTAACTTGCGGAGTCAACGCCTTCCAGCAGCAGCAAAGCTCCGAACCTTCTTTTCCCGATTCCAAGGCTGCTGACCTCGTGTGGCAGGCCGTCCGGCTTCGCATCTTCGAGTTGGCGGAAGTCCTGTCGCTAGCAACAGCAATCACACACGTCACAAGCTCACTTCCAGACCAACAGAGCGAGTCTCTCGGCCTCCGCTTGCAGTTTCTCCGCTGCGTTGATTAGCTCCACAACTTTTATGTAAACAAAAAAATACACCACGCAGAGCATCATCCGCTCGCACTAACGCCATGCTCAGCGACTGGACTGAGTCCTCCTCTGTCCTGCTGCTGCTTCAGCGTCTCCAGGTCGCGTAGATGCAGCAGGACGCGCCCAGCTCTGTCCTGCTTCTTCCTCGTCCTGCCACCCTCGTGAAAGGGCTCAGCAGGCCTCACTTCCTCTCCGTCCTGCTGCTTCTGCACGGTCGTCCCCACCACGCGATGGTCGTGAGCTGCGAACTGCCTCTGCAGGCGTCGCAGGTCCTGCCAGCACAGGACGTGGCCCTTCTGCAGCTCGTGCAGGGCCTGGTCAACCTGTTGGTCCTGCGTCCTGCAGGTCCGGTCCTGCTCGTCCATCCTGCGCTGCAGCAGCTCCACCTGCGTCTCCCAATTGGCTGAAAACCTCTCGCTAGTCGCGTCGGCCGCGGCTTCGGCAGTGGCGGCCACTTCCCCCCACAGACTCGAGAGCTTGTGCTGCGTCCTGCGGTGGCGCGCGTCGGCCTGGTCCTGTGCGTCCTGCACTTGCGTCCTGAGCAGGACCAGCTGGTCCTGCAGATCCGGGTCTTTAACACGTTGCAGCGCAGGATTCGGATCCTGCAGATTTGCAGCCAGCAGCCGATGCAGACGCCGCAGCTCCTTGGCCAACAGCAGGAAGGAGCGGCGCACCACGTCCGGCACGTCGCGCCACGCCGATTGACCCTCCTGCAGCCCAGGACCGAACGCCATTCCGAGCAGAAGCTGTAGGCGAGCGCTCTCCAGGTCGTCCATATTGAAAGTGATTGTTAGAACTTTACGATGTGTAACAACCAATGAAAAGACAAGAACAAACGAAGAAACGACCAATCAGTTACCAGCTACTCTCGGTGCAGCGCCACCACCAGCTAAGCTGACCTCGGCGCCGCTTTCGAGATGTTGCCGTGAGATCGGGAACATTAGAACTACTGAGTAAAAAGCAATGCATGCTCGATTTAAGGTGTGCAATCTCAAAGAGACAAGTCATGCAGCAAGTAGCGTAGTAGTTCAAGGATTAGAGCTAGATAAGGAGAAGAGCACTACACATCCTAAAGCACACGAATCAAATCTTGTGCACCGCCAAATGGAGAACAGAGAATGGTGAAAAGCTCTATCTGCAACGCATAAGTTTGCCTGCATCGTCGTCCAACCAAACAATGACAGGTGCTCAAGGCATTTGCAATCGGCGAACTCAAGTTGGTACTCAGTTCGGAAATCACCATGGAGGCAGCAGACGTGGTCGCAAGGCTGCGTCTGCCACAGAAAGACGAAGGTGAGAACTTGGAGCTGAGCGCTCATGCGTTTGGGGCCTACGTTGACTATGCCGAAGAGGAGATTGTAGAATCCGAGTCGCCAGTTATGGACTCATTTTACCTTCAAGGTGGAAATAGAGTTTTGAAAACCATGATGAACTTCACTCAGGCTGAATTCGAGCTGCTTTGGGGTGTTGTGGAAGGAGAACTGTACAGTGCGTGGAATCTGGGACGTGACCGGAAAAGCAAGACTACTGCGAAGGATGTTATGTTGATGACGCTCGTCATCTTGAAGTACTTTGACACCTGGGACAAGCACGCTGTAGACTTCGGACTAAAGCCAAACACGTTGGAGAAGATGATATACAAGCTTTTGGCTGTGATTGAACCCATTGTATACAAAAACTTTGTGAAGAGAGTGACGATGACCGAGCAACGCGAAAACAGAAAATCCTTTCGGAACTACTCGTATGCACTGTACGCAACTGACGTAAAGTTCCAACCCGCTTATCGTCCCAGCGGACAGTTTGCAGAGCAGAAGACATACTTTAGTGGTAAACACAAGTTGTATGGGTATAAGCTAGAGTGTTCGGTGGCATATCCGGGCGTGGCCGTCGACCTATCGTCTCATGAGCCCGGCTCAAAGTCGGATGTGACAATGTTTCTCGAAAGGAAGACCATTCACATGGAGATGCTGCAGAAGGGCATGGAGGAGCTCGAGATCGAAGACAACGGAGAAGGTGGCGCTCAACATCCTCTACAATGTGGTGTGCTCGTTGACAAAGGGTACCAAGGAGCTGAAGGCATCATTCGAACGATACAACCAAAACGAAAGCCTCGTGGTGCCCAGTTGAGCCACCAAGACGTGGCACGCAACCGTCTCGTCTCTTCGGATCGCGTGTTAGTTGAGAACTATTTTGGTCGAGTGTGCATGTTATGGAAGGCCATGTACGCGACCAACAAGTGGAGCGAAGTGCGATACGACATGATTGCTCGCGTTTGTTTCGCAATTATAAATTACCATGTAAGCTACATGCCACTTCGCAAAGACGATAGCACTCACTACCGCTCTGTTCTAGCACGATACCAGTCGATGGCCGATGAGGCGAAGGAGAAGAGAGCTCGCAGTCAGCAAGCCTACCGAACGCGTCGCGATGAACGACTTGCAGCCCCTGTAACGCGATCGTCACCAACACGCCGCACACGGCCAATGGCAGCGTTAGCCTGGAGGCTTTTCCCGCCGTAGACGCTCTGCTGGAGCTGGACGAGATGCCCATTGCCGAGTTCGGTGAGGCCTTAAAGGCGGGCGAGTTAGCCGGGGTCGCCATCATTCGGCCTGAAGACGAGTTGAACTCATCGTCGCTTATGGACGAAGCGGTCCTTGAGGACACGAAGCAAGCGCTTAGCGCGCGAAGTGGATCGGCGATCCTGAAGGATCCCTCGGATCCGTATTACCCCTTGGTTAAGAAATACCAAGACGTCATTTCCAACGACCCGCCATCAGGCTTACCACCTGACCGAGGCGTGCGTCACGAGATTGACCTGGTTCCCGGAACCAAATACTGCGTGACAAGGCAGTGGCCCTTGCCAAGGGAGTTGTGTGACGTCATTGACGCGTTCTTCCGTGCAAAACACGAGGCAGGCATGGTGCGTGAGAGCAAGTCTCCGCACTCCACGCCGACGTTCTGTGTCAGAAAGCCGAATGGCAAGTGGCGCATTGTTCATGCTTTTAATAAGCTCAATGCCGCCACCAATCCGGCGCAGACGCCGATTCCTAGGAAGGATGTTCTCCAGAACAACATGGTTGGATGCACGGCATACCGTGCACTCGACTTAGTCGATGGCTATTACTAGTTGCTCATGCGTGCGAGCGATGTCCCGCTGACAGCGGTCAGCACTCCGAGCGGTATGCTCTGGGAGTGGCTGGTGATGCCCCGAGGACTGTCAAACGCGCCTGCGACGTTCAATCGTCTAGTGACGCAGCTATTCCGGGCCCATCGGGCGTATGCACAGACATACTTTGACGTAATTTTCGTTCACAGTCGTGCGGAGCACGGGAGGTCAGACGTGGAGAACCACATCGACCCCTTGCGAGCAGTGCTCGAGTGCATGCGCACTAATAAGCTGTACTCTAACGCATCCAAATACATCTTCGGGGCGGAAGAGATTCCCTTCTTAGGGTGCTTCCTTGGGAAACGAGGCCTTCGAGCGGATCCCGCTAAGGTTAAAACCATCGTTGACTGGCCGGTTCCTAAGAACCAAAAGGACTTACGCAAGTGGCTTGGCCTCGCCAACTACTTGCACAAGTACAGCGAGAACTACGCTGATATGGCTCGGCCATTGTCCAATCTCCTTAATAATGATGTAGAGTGGTGTTGGAACACCGTACATCAAGAGGCCTTTGTGGCGGTCAAAGATAGTCTCCTTCACGCGCCGATCCTGGCGTTGCCAGACCCTGACCGTCCGTTCAATGTCGTCTGTGACTCATCGGACTTCGCCATTGGCTGTGCACTGCTGCAAGCAGACGCCCAAGGGCGTGACCGCGTCATTGCGTTTGAGTCTCGCCAGCTCAAGGCTGCAGAGAAGAACTACCCAGTTCACGACAAGGAGCTACTTGCGATCAAGTATGTTCTTGTCAAATTCAGGATTCACCTGCTCGGCTCTAAGCCGTTTGTGATCTTCACCGATCATGCGTCGCTACGCACTGCGACTCAGTCGCCTCATCTTTCGCAAAGGATGGCCCGTTGGTTGTCCTTCTTCGCAGAGTATAACTTCGAGGTGATGTACAAGCCAGGCAGGCAGAACGGGTTGGTGGATGCATTGTCCCGCAGACCGACAACGAGCTTGCTCATGTCATGACCGTGACGTCGTCCGTGACGAACTTGATCCGCGCAGCGTATGCGCGAGATGACACATTTGTAGCTCTGCTACGTGCTCTAGGGAGCAAGGAGTTTCAAGATTCGGACATTAAACTGTCGGCGCGCTTGCGCGCGAAGCTGCATCGATATTCCCTCGATGACGGTCTGCTATATTACAGCACTGATTCTGAGGACACGCCCCGTGTCGTGGTCCCTCATGACGAGGATTTGAAGTATCACATCCTCTATGAGGCTCATGATACTGCGCTTAGTGGCCACCTTGGTCGTGAAAAGACCTATAGTTCTGTGAGCAAGCACTACTGGTGGCCCAAGCTGTATAAGTGGGCGAGCACGTACGTGCGCACGTGTGAGACGTGTCAACGGGTGAAACCCTCACCGCATGCGGCTGCGCCGCTGGCAAGCTTGCCTGTGCCCTCTGGGCGCTGGGAGTCCATGAGTTTGGACTTCGTTTTTGGCCTTCCAAAGGACTCGGATGGCAACACGGGCATCGTGGTCTTTGTGGACTGTTTGAGCAAGATGGCTCATCTAGCGGCGGTGCCGGACACCATTGATGGTGAAGGTACAGCCAAGCTGTTCATCGATCGGGTCTTTCGCCAGAATGGGCTCCCCGAGTCGATCGTCTCAGATTGAGATCCCCGTTTCACGGGCAAGGTCTGGTCGTCCGTCTTCAAGGTGCTTGACACCAAGTTGGACATGTCCACAGCGGATCATCCGCAGACCGATGGTCAGACCGAACGCGTTAATCGCGTTGTGGAGGATGTCCTCCGTAGCGTGTGCGCTGAAACGCCGAAGCGTTGGAGCTTGATGCTTCCACCCGTTGAGTTCGCATTGAATTATGCTGTGCATGCCTCCACGGGCTTCACTCCGTTCTACGTGAACGGCCTCACTCACCCACGCGTCCCGTTGACGCTTCCACTCCGTGGTTCAGGGCTTGGTGGGGGAGAGATTGCCGGTCGGCTTGCTGGTATCAACCCTCTCACTGTTCGTAAACAAGTTGACGAGTTTCTGTCAACGCGTCTCAGTGTCTTACGACACGTACGTGACGCCATGACTGAGAGCCAATATAAACAAAAGGAACATGCAGATGCAAAAGGCAGAGGCAATGTTGAAAGCTTTGAGGTCGGTGACCTAGTTTTATTAAATGCTAAAAACCTACCTACACATGCAGTTTCTGCTGTCTTCAAGACGACCGAAGCTGCGCCCACGCTTCATCGGACCGTTCAAGGTCGTGGCCAAGAAGGGCCTAGTGTACACGCTCAACCTTCCGAAACGGATGCGGACGCATCCAACGTTTTACGTGGGCTTGCTTAAGCCGTATCGGGACCCGGTGGAGGTAAACGCGGATGCGTTGCGTCCGGGACGGACGAGGACGGCTGTCCGAAGCTCGGTTGCAGCAAACGGGTTAGGAGACCCATCTGACCCTGCAAGCTTTCAAGAATCTGCTCCAGAGTGCTCAAGTGGGTCATTTGACCTTGGAGCTTCTGAACGGCCTTCTCGGACGCCGACGAGCGACGCTCAAGATCAACAACTCGGTCGTAGACCGCAGGCGGAAGACACACCCAATCCATTCGCTGGTGCAGCGCCACGATCTCGTCCGAGACACGAGCAAGGACGTCCGCCTCCTCACGGACTCGCTGACGAACAGCTTGCACCTCGCGGTGTACGTCACGAACTTCCTCTTGACTTGCAGGAATCTTCACCGGCTCTAAGTCGTCCATCGCCGGCGTTGCTCGACGAGCATGGGGAGCTCCACTATCATGTGGAGCGTATTCTAGCGAAACGTCGTCGCCGTGGGCATAACCAGTATCTGATGAAGTGGCGCGGTGAGCCTCACACGCATAACTTTTGGGAGTTTGAGGTGTCACTTCGTCAAGACTGCCCTGTCGCCGTGGACGTTTTTGAACGCTTGGGTCGGCAGCGTCCTGCGGGCTTGCGACAGCTGCGTCGGTCGCCTCATGCTTCCCGCCGGTAGGCCGGGAATCTAACGGGTCAGAAGCTGAGCTCAAGCTTTGATCCTGAGCTGCTGCAGCTGGAATCTCACGGCGGTGAGGATCTGCAGAGCTTGGTGGAGCATGACGAGGAGGTCCATGGGACCGAGAGCGGAAACCCGCAGGCAACTGGCGTTTTGCCTTAAGCTTTGAGAAATCAACGCGAAGTCGACGCTGCAAGCGAACATCTTCTTCACGGAAGCTGGCTCGGAGAGCCGCAATGGATGGGAGCCGACGTGCTCCTTCCACCCATAGCTCAAACGGAGCACCATTCTCTTGCGGGATCTCCCCCGGGAGAAGTACCACCGGGTACGTCCGCATTTGCGGGACGGATTCGCTCCGCGACTGACACAGTAGGCGCTCGCGATACTCGCGTGGTGTCGTTTGCTGTGGAGTCAGCAACCTCTCATGGAGAGCAGCGCGCGTAGCGTACTCCGCATCCGTACAGAGGGGCCGGGCCGCACACGTACGACTCCCAGAGCTGGGAAGCAGCCTGTCGATCTATTTCGCTCGGGTCGCGCGGCTCAAAGCCATAATCACGACGGCTCATATTGAGCAATGGCCGAGCCACAGGCCTCAGAGATTGCGCGGCATCCTCTTGGGTGACGAGCTGTTGGCTCTGGGCGACGTCCAACCTGTTGGTGATGACGTTAGGCTCCATGAGCTCGTCCTCTTCAGGCGAGGGCAGTTGTGGCGTGGCCCGCAGGGCCGCCAGGACTGCTGATCGTTCAGGGAACGGGTTTGGCGTGATTACTCGACGGCGCTCGGGCTCATTCGAGCGTAGCGGCGTGGATTCCTCCTGCTGCTGCGGAGCAGAATCCGTGTCGTAATCGACTTCCTCCCCCTCCTCGAGGTCCTCGAAGAGCGAGTCGCGGGCCAACGGGATACGCCGCGGCGGCTGATCATCGCCGCTTCCAGCTGGGCTGGTCATCACGGAGCGACCGTATACGCGGTGGTGCTCTGCGTGATACTCAACCACCGAGATAGTGGTGCGTGTCCTCGATGAGGACGCGGTTTGGTTGAGGCTAAATGCCGGCGATGCACTACGTGCCGGGGATGACGGGGGGCTTCGCCCGAACGGGGTTGGCGCAGCGCGGGGACGACGGTCGAATGACCAACGCGCTTGGGGGTCAGGGGCCATACAATTGGCCTCAGGGCGAGCTCTCTGAGCGAAGGAAAGTTCCTAGGCAAGCCCCGTGACGTATCGGGACCTGCCAACGGCGCGATCGCGAGTGCAAGACCTCTGTGAGGCGGTTTCGATTGTGGAACACGCGGTATTCGCAATCTGGAGGGGGAAGGTGTAACGGGGTTACATGTAGTGTATGATATACAGCGGTGTGTCCACACCTTCTCCTTGAAGCAGTACTCAGTACTGGATAGTTAACTGGTTATCAGTAGATGGCGTCACAGCCATTGGTTATGTATATAACTGGGCTCTACTATAGTAGATAGTGAGCCCCATACATTTACACCGTAGGCGGCTTGGCCGCAGATAACAAAAAATACAGTTTGCGTTTAGAAACGAAGAGGTATTAGGTCTTGGATAAGACCGTATCGACTCTTGGAGCCCAGAGATCGTATATCTCACGGGCTAGTCTGTTTCTGAGTAGAACGTGGTTATTGACCGTAACTGAGTGACTCGGTGAGTCTGTACGTCTTCCTCTGACGTTAAGGTTACGGCAACCCCGCTGCAACCTCTGTGTAGCTATCTTCTGTCACACTCTTAAACACAATATGTTGTGTAACACACACCATATTTATTATAGTTTAGGATTATTACGAATGTCAATCTTTGATTATTTCTTGAGTTTTTCTATTTTTGTTTCACATAATACTTATATTACGTAAATACGAAAGAGTATGTAAGTCACTACAAACTCTGTCATTGGTGAAACGAAAACATAACAAATGTTGCTCCATTAATGATTTTGTTATCTATTGAAAATCGAAATGACGCAGACCTTAAGATTAAAATCTCTGAGCTCTGCTCTATATATTCTGAATTATAGAACAACAACGTTTAAATTATTAATTCGCTTCAGTAGATTTGGCTTATTGTGTTGTTTGACATAGAGCCATAGCATACAGAAAGGACCACAATAGTCATCGTGTGCACCCTGCTACTGAAACTCATTGTATTGACGAATTCCGTACTTCGACGGTGGGCCCTCCCCCATTGAATCCACGTAAGTACCATTATAGACACAGGTCCAGTGTCCGACATCCAGAACTGGTGGGCGTAACAAAATCAGATAAGTTTCTCTCTTTGGGAGAGGCTTCGTAACTTCGTGGCTCTCTAGAATACCATCCAAATGAACATCAATATGCTTATCCAACTCGATAAGTTCATGATCACTCGTACCAGCATTGATCAGGTGCGTCATTAATTAATTTTTGATTAACTTATATTGACTTTGATATAGTGCGTTTAACATCAGCTAACATCATGTCTGAAACTCAGCTGGCTGATCAGTTTCTCTACCCGTGCTTGCTTCAGGCGGATCCGGATGTCCGCGTCTCTTCCCATAAGAGAGTGCCTTTCGTTATCGGTATCAATCAGGGTTCGTATGCGAATGGTGTCGTTACAATCGATGCCACATCTCAACTGAACGGTGCTGAGGGGTTTGGTTCGCTTAAGGACGCATACATTGTAGTACCATATAAGGTATCCATGAAAAATGGTGCCACTGCTCAAACTACTGCGGCTAATCGACTCTGCATGGGGCTTAAATGCGGTGCCTTCAACGTCATTGATGGTCTGTCTCTAGAGCTCAATGGTAAGTCGATCCTTAGTATGACCGATTACAAACTGTTCTGGAACAATCTACGCGCTCAGTCTACTATGAGCACTCAATTCGTTGATAAGCATGGAGCTGATACTTTCATTTACCCTGACTCTACTCGATCGGTACTTTACACTCCAACTGGTACTCCAACTGCAAACGGAGATGGATACTCGAATAACGTTGTATATACCTCAGGTTTTGCTGCTTCAGCAAGTCCCGTCGATGCTACTACACCTAATGATGGTTTCCTCAAGCGTGTTCTAGCTAATCCTCCTGCAGCTGGTGCTGGCTTAATTGCGAATGCAGTCATAGCTTGGAAGTCGTGATGAGGGGTTGGAAGGAAATCCGAAACTGAATTCGATTGAGTTAAGTGTCTTAGTCTACCTGCCTCTCCTACATATGCAATGTCCTTACAGTTCCCTCTTGAATCATCGGTTGCGAGGCCAAACGATTTAAGGCGCGGCCAAACGATTTGAGGCACGGCCAAATGATTTGTGGCACGGCCAAATGATTTGAGGCACGGCCAAACGCTTTTAGGGGCGGCCCAACGATGCACATCACAGGATCATAATCAGTTGAAGTTATCGTCCAATCATGATCCATTATTTGGGGTATTCCAGCCAATCACTTCGCAGCACTCGTGCCTCTTCGCCAATCAACCAATATACCGCGTGTCCCAGGCTACATCAATAACTGTATGCACGCGCCACGGTAGGGATCCAGACAGAGAGACTGCGAAGTGTCAATCGCAACTCCCCCACTCAATTCGAAGTCTCGACAAACTTGGGTCCGACGTTGCTCTTCATCATCAAGTAGCGTAGTGTCTTCGACGTCAACTCCTTTGTCAGATAGTTTCGAGCTAGTTCTTCGATTCCACGTACTCCAGATCCAGCTCGTTGCTCACCACCTTCTCGCGGATGAGGTGATAGCGAATGTCGATATGCTTTGTGCGCGCTTGGTAGCCCATGTTCTTCGCTAAAGCCATCGCGCCTTGGTTGTCCTCGTAGATCACAGTAATTTCAGTCTGTTCCGCGCCAATGTCCTTCTGGAGATGTCGCATCCACACGCACTCCTCCACACAGTCGCTTAGCGCCACGTACTCCGCTTCCGTCGAGCTCAAAGCGACCGTCCTCTGGAACGTCGATCGCCACACCACGGGAGCACCACACATCATCAGCACCACCCCGCTCACCGAGCGTCGGTCGTCGCGGTTACCAGCCCAGTCCGCATCGGAGTAGGCTTCAAGTTGCGTACCAAGTAGTCCGTCGTACGTGATGCCTACGTCCTTTGTCTTCAGCAGGTACCTCACCACCTCGATCCCAGCGTCTCAGTGCTTCTCACCAGGGTTCTCCTGGAAACGGCCCAGCTTGGCGACAGCAACTGAAATGTCGGATCGCGTTCCACACGCCAGGTACATTAGGCTTCCAATGAGCGACCGGTAATGCTTGGCCTTCACCTTCTATGACGCGCCAGATGTGCCCGTTATCTAGCTTACACTATAGACTGCGAGGAAGCGCGGGAGACTCAGGACACTGAGTCTAAGTATTGGATTGGTGTCAAATTGAACTCTGTTTTATTATTGGGACCAGGGGCAGCCACCCTGGTCCCGTGTGAACCACTCAAATGTATATCTACACCTGATTGGTTGAAATGGGTCTGAATTCCCACTTTCAACTAATGACGTGATGAGAGCGAAGTACGCGCTAGCCGCGTGCTTGTGTACCTATTTTGTATGTCATGCTATATAGATCTATCTACACATGTAACTACCTACAACCCGTTACATCTTCGCCTTGGCTTCTTCAGTCTGTGGTTCGTCAGCCCTCGTCAGGTGTACGCCGGGTTCTAGAGGTGTAAGGCAAGGCTTTGCGCTCTCTTGTCCGAACTTCTTGATAATCGACTCCGTGTACGCCTTCTGGCTGATCCCCAACGTTCTGCGCTCCATGTCATAGTCGATCTCTATACCGAGTATGAAGCGAGCCCTTCCAAGGTCCTTGATCCGAAACTTCTCCGCGATACCAGCCTTCACTGACGCAATGACGGCCTTCTCCCGCGATGCAATCAGCATATCATCAGCGTAGAGACACACCAGACACTTCGTCGTCTCCATCGCCTCTCGTGTCAACTTCGTTATTTCGGTAAACTTCCACCGGAGGCTGTACCGGTTCTTGCTTCGGAATAACATCCCTGAGATTCTGTTCAACAATGGGATCCAACTTGGATTCCAGACCGGCAGACATCTTCTCGTAAAGGGATCCCTGCTGATGTTCCATGCGCGCCATCGCTTCCTGAACTTGGTTCATTGTGTTAAGTGCGCCTTGCGTAGAACCAGAAGTTACCGATTGGTGAGAACTTCCTGAACGACTCGAACGAGAGGATTTTTCAGAAGGCGACCGACGTTTGGATCGTGCCGAATGCCTGCTGTTGGAACGTTCACGCCGACGACGGGTATCCTCATCAGAATCTTCCGACGAAGACTCGTCCCTGTATCGGGTGGGCCTTCTGGAGGACAATTTAGACTTGTGTCTTCGTGCGCTCTTCGACTTGACTTCCGACATGACGATGTCTTCCTTGTGATGGGCCTACCTTGGCCCACTACCGGCTTACACGTGTGCGCACGTGTATGAGGAAGCGTAGGTCTAATACACTTAGATTCAATGTACTTGTGACCCGCAAGCATAATTAAATCTATAGAGTACAAGCTAAAAGGTAGCTTTAAGGTAAAATTGAGAACTGTTATTGAAATTATGAACGGACCTTTTCCCTAAACTGATGTCTATTTCTAAAGGGTCTACCAACGGATGGTTGGTAGCCCTGCTTGATTCTTATTGGTAGAAAGATGATGCTTTCTACCAATGACAGCTTCCAAATGCGTGGTGATCCAAACACCAAGGTCCGCGAGTGACAGGACCGTCACCCACAACAATAACAGATATCCTGTCTGTTAGAGTTCCGCTGTGGCTGTGCCACAGCGCGTGTAACCCCGTTACACGGCCGATCAGGAAGATTAAACTCCGCCTTTCGGAAAGCCCAATGGGATCAGACCACTTCCGAAAGCACTAGTCTTCCGAAAGGTGGCTTGGCGTGTAACCTTGTGTAATCCCTGTATGTGTCGTTTGTCTTCGGAAAACTGGACTCCACCTGATGTGTTGTTCCTACACAATCAAAAGTAATACAAGTATACAGAGCGCGTACGTTCACTTTCGGACGCAGTCAGTACAGCTGGGGTTAGACCACTCGCAAAGTCTTCCCAGATGACCAAATAATACAGAGAGTTATACACAATATACAGCTGCTACTTATTCTTTTGGACCCTTGAGCAGTGGATCCGTACACCAGTCTACTTGTGTTTCACCTGGAACACTGGTCAGTTCCAGATGCACCCTTGTCGCGCACCACTTCCAGAAGATAACTTTCAGATGTATCCAAAAGGAAAACTACTTCCGGATTACTCAATACACAGTCCTATCACACAGCAGTCTATTCGATCAAATTCCGGGGGGGTGACTACTAACAACCTCCTGAAACGGCAATTACTATGAAATGGGGGGTCTGAAGGACACACTCCCAACTGGAATATGAAATAGGACAGATCACGTACGCGTGTGCGTCACCTGGTCACCGCTTAATTTGTCTTGAGCCTTTCGGAGAGTTCCACGGCGGTCTTCGCGGTCACGATGCGTCCAAACGCAGGCTGGGCAGACAACCCGGTCCCCGGAAATCACGGCGGCTTATCCGGCGTTGCTCCAGCGTGCCTCCAGACTAACTAAAAGAGCCCTGGAAACACTTGCGCCCTTGGTGGCAAAACGAACTCTCTGTTACTTTTAGTCTCTGCTAGTAGTCTTCTGTTGAAGTCTCTGCTGGAAGTCTTTCCATATGCACATTTGTCTTGGTTTCACTATGGAGTTCCTTGGCGTAATCAACATCCGGAAGGCTGACACATCCTTGTCGCAAGCCGACTCTTCGTGCATAACCGATCCGGCTGGTCTTCTTGGTCGGTCGTTAATATCTTGGGCTTTGTATACTGGAAATTTGGAAGGGTCTTGGTGGGTACAAATCAGGAGCGTCTGGTCGGCATCTGCATCCGGAACGTCTTGGTCATCCGGAAGTTACATCCGGAAGTAACTCGATATCTGGGGTCTTCTGGAAGTCACTTGGTCTCAGTATGCTGCGGGAACTTATACGGGTTCACCGTTCATCCTTGGTTCTCCCTGTCCCGTGCACTTCTGGACCAATCATCTCCGCGGGTACCTTAACGGGATATGGATGAATTGGACATTTTTTGCGTCCAGTCGCCACGTGTCACCTCGAAAGTTTGTAATATCCAAGGCGTTGAGTGATCTTGAACGCCTCCGGAGGGATTGCCAACTCTCTGTGTGAGAGCGAAGGCAATGGTCTGCATGGACCTGGCTGTCAGGTTCGAACCCCTGAACAGCCTCGAGTTGTACCTCGTAGTGAACACGTACGACTTGGTACTGGGCGTACCGTGCCACGAGATGCACGGGCCCTGGGTTGGCTGGAGCGGCAACGCCATAGGGCTAGCCGGGCCGCAGCTTCGGGCAGAGCATTGGTGAGTAATGTTTCCACCTCCGTCAGAAGCTGGGGCCCATGCCGAAGCCGAGTCGGGAACGACTCTGAGGAATAGGTTGCAGCCGACGCTGCAACAGGTGTTGAGACACCGTCCGCTGCGAGCAATGTACCGCCACAGACAATACCGGCGGACAGAGGTTTAAGTCCGGTGAGGGGAGCTGCAACGCCAGCAGCACCCACCGCTCAAGATCGTGGCGCCGTACAGCCTCGGCTGTGACAGCGCCAGGGGGCGCTATCCACCAAAGTAGAACAAGTCCACGTGAGACTAAAGAGGCTGAGACCGTGGCCAGGGCAGAGGTTGCTGAAAGCACATCCAGTGTGGGTAACAATGTTCCACACGGAGTCGACAAGACTCCCTAAGCCGCCCTTGAGTCACCACCGGTCGTGGGTAACAAAGCATCACGCTGGGATGGGCATCGACGACGCCGTCGCCGCCGAAAGCCGAGTCTAATGAAACCGACTGGAGTCGCCACGAGCGACACGGCGTTAGCTAAATAGTTCCTCAGGCACGGCCGGCCGA
Source organism: Phytophthora foliorum (assembly GCA_024679135.1). Lineage (NCBI taxonomy): Eukaryota > Oomycota > Peronosporomycetes > Peronosporales > Peronosporaceae > Phytophthora > Phytophthora foliorum. The sequence continues at coordinate 26,544 of JAHWLE010000088.1, forward strand.
AGAATGCTATCGCATCTTCGACGGCAAGACCTGTTGTAAGGTCACGACCGGAGCCATAAGGTTGGCTGTCCTGCCCGAGGTGTCAGAGCTGCTGAACTTCGAGGAAATGTCGATGTACGACTTCCTGGTCAGCCTGAAGACTGGAGAGATCGTGGGGATCCTCTCCTGAAGAGTTGGACTCTTCTGCTGTAATGGACGAGTTCGTCCTAGACGGACTCCATCAACGTGGTTGTAGTGAACTCTGCAGCGGGTCGCAAGACCCTGTCCATCGCGGGTAACCCTCGTGGGCCGCCAAAGGCTTAGCCGGTGGAGAGGGCTTTATGCCCGGCATGTGTAGCTGCAACATCAGCAGCACACATAGCCGACAGACGTCGCGCCGTACGGGCTTCGACTGTGGTGGTGCTGAACAGCACTACCGGAATGGTGGATTAAATCCACGTTAGGTCAGGAAGGCTGAGACCATGGTCAGACCGGAGGTCGCTATAGACACCTCTTGTGTGGGTAACCAAGTTTCACACGGAGTCAATAAGACCCCTGATGCTACCACCGCAACATCGGTGGACGGGGGTAACCTTGTTCCACGTCAGAATGGCCCCGACGACAGCGTCACCGCCCACAGTGGGGTCTGGACATGTACCAGACCGGAGTCGCTATGAATGACTTAGAGCTATGTTCCTCGGACATGGTCCGGCTTGATGGCGCGGCCGCTTATCATCTGCCACCCGCTTGGGGGCACGGTCCGAGGTGTCAGCACGGCTGACCCTCGACATGATATCGATGAACGACTACATCATGCAGCGCGATTTGCGCTTAGGTTCTGATGAACCCGAAGGATCTGAAATATCCTTTGGTGGTCCCATACATGGACGTGGTGTCGCCGAACCCACCGTCCTGGATCCACTGGATCGGCGCGAGGTACGTACTTGAACTCGTGCCTGGCACAGCGTACAGTGCCACCGGACACATGATCGCCCAAACCTAAACTAAAGAGACAGCCGCTGGTTGCGCTTCCTGTGTGGGTAACATGGTTCCACACCAAGCGGGTAACATTGTTCCGCTTAGAGCTTCAGCAGCCCGCTGTCGACACGGTCGACCCGGAGGGGTTTAATCGTAAGAGGGGGAGTGGGTCGGAAACGCCTTTCCTCCCAAATCTCAAGTGAGACTAGCTTCCTCATGGTAGCTGTTGTTGGTATGAACCAACACCTGTGTGTGATTGTACACGGCCATGTACCTGGTGTATGGGTCCATGTCCCCGTACACCGTCGTGGTCCCGAAAGGAACTGAGTATCGTACAGGGTTGTACGTACTCTGACCAGATTGAGGCACTTCTGGTTGCCATGGCACATGTAGTACACAGTACCATGCTTCTGGTCTACGGAGTCACGACCCCATACGCCGTCGCGGTCACGTAACGACTGAGTGCCGTGCAGGGTTGCACGCACTCCGACCATATCGCGATCCTGGCGACGTGCAATGCAGTCGCCGGCGCCACGTCAAAGGCGGTACCTTGGTGGTGGAGGCTACATGTACCTCACCACCACGCTTGATGTACCGTTGGTTACCTCGGTGCCGGTCTTCGGCACCGACGCGTCTATGGTGTGATGACCAAGACGCAGGGCAGAGCTTGATACGGCTCCACCCAGCTCAATCTAATGAGCAGGAGTCACGGCAGACATGGCTTGCCGACGCTGAAGCATGATGTTTCTGGGCTCCGGTCATGCAGTGACCCGAGCGCGTGTACTGTCGGTCGGTCCACGCGCTGAGCCATGATGTGCGTGGCCCATGCTGGGTCGCTATCATGGCAGGAGGTGAGCTGTGAGCTCTCTCCATCCTTGGGCTGTGCAATGCCCTCGAAGGTATCGTCCCACGCGGGAGATACAAGACACACAGAGTGTCAGGGAGGGCCCAAGGATCCTCCGAAGGAAACTGCGGGTGGTCAAGGAGAGCCACCGCAAGTTTGGATGCTAAACCATCCATGCGGAAGTACAGGAAGCTCGCTAGCGTCAAGGCCCAGGCCGTTTTGGGTGTCGGCTTTGGGGTCAACACCCTCACGAGTGCAAGGATGCAGCTCGCAGTGTCCGTTGCGGACACAAGTAACTGTGGGAGTGACGAGAGGGCGCGCCGGTGGTGCACTGGCAGTGCCTGAGAATTGCCCCTTTGGCTGTTACAATTCTCTCACTTTTGATTGGAGAATCGAGTGTGATTCTCAGTTAAGTGAGGGAGGATATAACGGGGTACACTGATGTGTACCCAAAGTTACATAAAGAGTGACGGAAGTCACTCTTCAGTGTCCATGGTACATGGTACCGGTTGGCTGTGAGCCAACCACTGGACGTTCGTATAGCTTTTACTCCTTTTACTATAGATGACTTAGAGTTTGCATGGACCAAGCTTAGTTTACCTATAAAATATATGCAGTCTTTAACCTACCGTCTAAGTGACAGTCCGTCCCCTTAGGCCGAGAACCGTGAACCGTTGTTCACTGAGAGCTTACGCTCTCGAAGCACTTCCTCTGTGCAAGGTGCGGTGTGCCCCGTCACACCGACCCATCAGTCTAGTAAGTTTCAGCCTTTTATTTTCCCTGTCAAACCAACCAACCAAGAAGAACATGAATACATTTTCACCTTTTACGCCTTCTTACTACTTTTCACTAACTACTCTACTACTTCTTCCTACAAGCCGCAGCTACCCGACCCAACAAGGGGAGAACGGGACATGGGTTACTCTCGGGAATTCGCCGGTTACGCAATACTTCCTGCCGCTGCGACTCTCCCTGACATTGCACACATCACGTCCTTCACTGCGTCACGACCTTACTTCCACGGCCGGCGAATTGAACGCTCTGAGCTCTGCAGAATGTTCGCAATACGGTCGTACTCCTCGGGCGGCAGCTTCATTTTCGACGCGGCATTGGATGGTGCAGTCGTCAACCGTAGACCTAGCTGCGGTAGGCTACCGCCGGTAAGCACTACAGGTGCTGATCGTTAAAGCGACGTGATGGTTGTGAAAAAAATTGGGGTCTCATTGCAGTTCATGCTCTCGTTTTTGCTTGACCAGTAGCTTTTGGCTGCGGTGGTGATCAATCGCTTCCGTGCTCTCCGACGCGTGAAACTCGAACTGATCTCAGGTTTAGCTGTCCGAAGTGGAAAGAGTTGCTCGAATAGCTCGGGCACGTAAGTGTTTTACTTGCCAGTGCCGAGTTGCCACCTTGACGTCGACAACTTGTATGATAGTATACAACACACGATCGTGGAGAGGATCTCTACAACTACATGCACAGGCTTGGAAAGCTTGGAAGTATTGTGCTTCCCGTCCAAATTTACCCTTTCTGACCTACTGGCCAACGGCACATCACATCAATGCTCTGCGCTGATTGGCCAAAATTGCTCTTAGGTCAAAGTGTAGCGCACCGCTTGCTGCTGCAGCGGCTCCTGGACCGGCCGAAGTGTGTCTAGCATAATGATTCCCATGACAGTCGGGTTACCTTAACGCTGTTGTTTGTGATGTTGGTCAGGAAGCTGCTGGGCTCTTTTAATCGGCACCAAGATGGACAAAGCAGTGACAAGCCAACATGCCCACCCCAACGACGCCTTGCACAACCAGTTCAAGTCAATGCTGCTCTGTCTTATCCGGCGAAGCACTCAGTGACTCACGAGCTCGCTGGAACGCAGGAAGTGCTGAGGGTGGCGAAGAATGCTGTGGAGTTCGTTCACGTAAAGGATACGGCGATATACGCACAGTTGACGACGTTGAAGGTGGTGTACTTCATGCGGACATCGTTGGGCATCGCCCCGAAGACCCAAATACACGAGGATCAGAAAGCTCTATCTTGTTGAATATCCGTGGGAGCTGTTGCAGCATTCGCCTGTCCAGCAGCTCCGTCAACCATGTTACCGCCGTCCAGAATGAAGCCGTCGTCGAGCACGTTGCAGTTGGCGCATCATGCGCCAAAGAGCCGGCAACTCCATGCGCGGCGCATGGAGTTGCCGACTCTGAGTGGATATGTGACACACAGTTCACGTTTGCAAATTCATAGCTTATGCTGTTACAGCGATTTACGCGATTAGGTGTTCTGTTGGTTTGAAGAACCGCGCAGGGCAATTTTGAGTAGAACTCACAATAAAATACTCGCGTAGATTACAGATATGAACGATAACTGGTTCGAAAACCTGGACGATACATGGAGCGAAAACCTGGAGTGTAGCGAAAACCGTTGACCTTGAGTCGCGTATCGGTTGTTATTAATAAAACAGCTCTCACCTACTTCTCAGTTCGCTATTTCCAGTGATACGGCTCTTCAACTGTTCCGGTGCGAAGCTCCACCGCGCGAGGCACTTCGTTTGCAGAGAGATCCGTGTCAGAGCTCGTTGATCGAAACGAAGCCGGTTCTTGGTGTGCACCAATTTTGGCGTCATTACGAGTGGCAATTCCCCGTATGATGTACTGACCTGCTTGCACTACTACAGTGCTTGTAGCTCTTGACGCCGTCAACGAGACTCACTACATGTACAAGGCACCATCGTGATTCACGGCGGCGCGACAGCCTTGAGCTTGGGGTTTACGTCGCAGACAACAGTGCGGTTGCTGGGAAGAGCAGGCTCCTTCTATTATCCGTTTGTACAAATATGTATTCGCACATCTGACAAATGAACGCATCTTGCCACTGTAGCACGGGACATCTTTCATCTACCATGGAAGACGGAAACGTCACAAACGTTCGTGTAAACAACGCTGGCGATAGTAGACTCACCTCTGCGAGCGAGCTCCACCGGCGCAGCAGCTTCACTCGCTCGATCGCGGAATTACTGATCTGTCATCTGTAAAGTTCTGCCTCGTCGCGTGTCGTCTACATTTCTGCAATAGACGAGGCCTGGGCATCCTCTTGTGGCGATGGTCGAGTTCCTGCCACGTCATGTCTTTGTATACATGTGGGACTGTGCGGTGGTACGTGCTAGTATACGCCAGATAGTGTATAGTCTCATAAGAGGAGGGGGGGTCACCTCGAGGTTTCCCCCCTCAATCCCAAAGTCGCTCAGTGGGAAGCAAATGTTCCGTTGCGTCGTCTTCGTCCTAGCCAAGCTACCCCTACCATCGCCGCGAATCTGCGCATTGTACCAGGTTATGATCCCAACCTTTGAGGCTTCGCAGATTACATTTGTGAGTTTCGAGAGTGAAATATGACCGGATCAAATGCGGGATCTTCTGAAGGAAACAGTCCAACCGTTGCATCGACTAGTCAAAGTGGTGGTGGCCTATCTTCTGGTGTTCACAACAGTTGTTGTGAACTCGTCTGGAGTTGGTGGCGTAACATCTTCTAGCGTGGCAACTTCTGGCGTGATCTCAGCTGGCATGGCATCCTCCTTCGGTGTGGGGACCTCTGGGACGTCGTTGGATCGACTGGTGTAGTAGCTGGCGGATTCACGTTTCATGAATTAGCTGGAAGTCGTGCAGCTGGGACTGGTGCAACTGGATGCGGTGTGGGGAATAACGCTGGTCCTTCTCCGCCGGTGATGAGTACACCGCTGACAACAGCCACGCTGTGGCCAACCTCCCCATCGTTAGGTTTTGCGCTTGCGCAGTTGATGGGGTCATCTGGTGGTGGATTTGGAATGAAGCTGGGCAATAAACCGCCGATGATGCATGGAAGCTTTGCCTTGTATGCTGTCGAATTGGAGACTTTCTTAAGACGTATGGGAGTTTGGCGTGTAATTGAAGATGAATCACTTATTCGTGCAACCACAACTGGTCCTCAGTTTGTTTTGATGGATAATATTGCTCGCGGTGCTATTCTGCATGGTATTCCTACTGCAGACGCTGAGCTCATCTGTCATGGGGCAAGTGCTCAAGCAATGTGGACGCGCTTTGTCAACAAGCAAACCAAGCGGGAATATGCGAATTACATCTTTGCTCTCCATCAATTGTATGCAAATCGATATACCCATGAGTGATACGTGAACTCCTGGTTGCGTGAGATGGAACTTCAACGAAATGAATTGCTGCATTACAAGAAAGTGATTTCCGACGAAGAGTTTGCAGAAATTATCTTGTGTAATGTCTTGCAGACACATCGTGAAGTGGTTCGTCAGTTTTCTAAGCTTTACGACCCTGGCTTTCAACATTCGACTCCTTCTTCCGCTCAAGTGATGAACGCGCTTCGTGCTGAGTCGGAACTTGATGCAAAAACTGATGACCCGCAACAAGGCCCGATCATCTCTTCCGCGCAAGCTGGCAAGAAACAAGACAAGCAACTTGGCAAGCGACAAGGTCAGCGGCAAGGAAAAAGGAAGCAACGCAGTCGAGGTAAATATAAGGCCAAGGGGAATCAGAACCAGAAGTCTGCTGTAAAGGAAAGTGATAAAAGAAATGAGAAAGAAGACACTCGTGAATGCTGGAATTGTCATGAGACCGGTCATATTCAAAGCAATTGCCCGCGATCAAAACGCAATGATGCCGAGACGGAGTCGCAACTTCCGGAGCGCAAGCGGTGGCAGAATAAATCAAACTCTAGAGGTAATGGTGGTAAGAATGGTGGTGACCAGAAACACGCCAACATGCTATCGCGGCAAGAGTGTAGCTTCAAGCCTGCGGTTACACAGAATGCAATAGATAGTGGAGTTGAGTGGGTGCTCGATTATGCAAGTGGCTGTCACGTGTGCATTAACAAGGAGTTGCATATTAGTCTACGCCAAGATGAAGGGCTGTCGGTGTTTGACTGGGAAGGCAAGCCGTCAAAGAACAGAAGGCAGGTTGGGGAATTGCAAGTTCAAGTGAAAAATGAAAACCAACCGCATGCCGATGCATCACTCTGTCTCTCAAATGTAGTTTACGCGCCTAGAGGAAAGAACAATCTGCTAAGCTTGGACAAGCTGGAGAAAGACAGATGGGACTTCATCAAGATGAAGAAGCAGAAGTGCTCATGGCTTCGCAAGGGTAATTTATTGGTGAAGTTAGTGAAATCTCGTGGCCGGTATCGACTGCAGTCCACAGTAGTCCCGGCGCATGACACGTGAGAGCGAGTAAGCACTCGTACGATGGCACACACGCCTTGGCCATCTGAACTATGGAGCTTTGCAACAAATGGTGAGGAACGAGACAGCGAATGGTTTAGAATTGTCTGGCAGTGTGTGTGCGCCTAGTGAACGGTGCTGGATGTGCATTCAAGTGCGAATGAAGCGAATGTTCTACAGGAATGTGGATACTGCTAGGTCGACTGTGCCTTACCAGAAGCTCATGTCAGACATGTGTTTCGTAGGAGTGAAAAGCTACAATGGCTACGAACACTTTCAACTTGTGCAAGATGAAGCTACTCGTTACGTGTGGGGATTTCTGTTTTAAGAAAACAGGAAGCATGTGCAAGATGCTAAGAAATGGATTGAAGCTCTTGAAACTGAATGTAAAGAGCTGATGCGAAACCATGTCTGGGATTTAGTGGATCGACCTGCTGGGGTGAAAGTCCTGAAGAGCAAGTGAGTTTTTGTCCAGAAGCGGAACGCGCAAGGTGAGGTGTGTAGATACCTGACGCGGATCACTATCAAGGGATGTCAGCAAACGTTCGGTGTCAATTTCTGGGAAAACCTACGCCCCTGATGCTAAAGCAGAGTCTGTGAGGTTTACCCTACTGTTAGCTCTGTACCTCGGCCTGCTGTGTCGTCCAGTGGACTTTGTCACTGTGTTCCTGAATGGACCTTTGAATGAAGTAGAGATTTTAGAGATTTCTACTTCATCCAAAGGTCCATTCAGGAACGCAGTGACAAAGTCCACTCGACGACACAGCAGGCCGAGGTACAGAGCTAGCAGTAGGATAAACTTATCCTGTGCCATCACCGAAGTAGTCTGGTTGTTCCAGAACAACCAGACTACTTTGATGATGGCACATGCCGTGTGTGTAAATTGCAGCAGAGTCTTTATGGATTAAAACAAGCGCCACGCATCTGGTACAGGATGCTTGACAAGTATCTAACCAAGTGTGGGTTTGTGCGTACCAAGATGGATGCAGGTGTGTACGTGAGAACAGTGGGAGCAAACACGGTGTTTGTGACTGTATGTTGACGACCTCTTAATTGTTGGGATTGAGTCCGACATTGAGATGGTGCTAGCTCGGCTACGAAGCAACTTCAAGATTAAGGACTTGGGCAAGGTGAAGCATTTACTAGGAATGGAGATCACTTACGTGCCAGGTTGCATGCTCTCAATTTCTCAGAAAGGCTACACTGAGAAAATTCTAGCGCGATTCAAGATGGACAAATGTAAGCCTGTTTCTACGCACCAAGTAAAAGGCAACTTTCCTATGCCTGGGAATCCGGATGTGGAACCGGTGTGCGTGAGCCCAGACCCGGATATGGACTACCGACAGATTGTTGGGTCGTTGCAATATCTGGTGCAGTGCACACGCCCAGATATTGCAAACGCTGTGTGAACGCTAGGAAAGTTTCTAAATTGCTATACTAAAGAGCATCACGTGTTCGCTAAAAGAGTATTGCGTTACCTGAGAGGGACGTCTGACTACGGACTTGTGTGGTCAAGATATGACAAGCCGGACTTGTAGTTCGTGGCGTACGTGGACGCATGGAGACCTCCAAAGAAAGAAGTGCAAATTGTGGCATATGCAGACGCAGATCTAGGAAATGAAAAAGATGATTGACGTTCTGTGACTGGGTTTGTGTTGCAAATGGAGGTTTGCACGTACGCGTACTCAACCCACAAGCAGCGTTTGCTGACGGACGATACGCGTTGTTCTGAGTTTGTAGCCCCAGCGGAGTGTTGTATGATGATTATGTGGACGCACAACCTTTGCAAGGAGCTTGGACTTCGTCGCAAGGAGACGATTCTCTACGATGACAATCAAGCAACAATTGCTGCCATCAAGGCAAACACTGGAGACTACAAAGTAAAAGATGTGGATCTCAAGTATCACAAGATTCGTGATTACTTTGAGAGAGAAGAGTTTGCCTTGGAGTACTGTCCTACAGAGGAAATGTTGGCAGATATTTTGACGAATACACAGGGCCCGACACAGTTCAAGAAGCTACGACAGCATTTGAATGTTGTACCAGTGCATCCTGCTCGAGATACAGACAGTGAAGACTAACTAGCAACGACGGTAGCAACGACGGTCGCCAGAACCACACAGTGGGAGTGTGGCGATGGTAGAGTTCCTGGCACGTCATATCTTTGTATACATTTGGGACTGTGCGGTGGTGAATCAAACTGGGCCCTTCGACGGAAGAGGAGGTGGAGAGGTTGCTGGGGGCTGACGAGGAGATCCAGAAGTGTTTGTCTCTCCCCGACCAAAGCTCCTTCAGCCACTGGCTGGAGCCCCTCGTATTCAATACCCTTCTAAACTGATATGTACCCATACTGGCTCTTACTAAATATCTGATACACTCACCCCCTCCCAGAAGAAGTAGCCTCTCATGTTCGGTAGTAGTCACTGATTCCTCGCGTCCTGGGGATCTTGGTCCGTTGGTCTGCTTTACCTCGCCCTCGTCGGTCTTTACGCGTTATTCTGGGCTGAGTTGAGCTCGGGAGTGCGGGGGTCCTCTTGGAGATCACTTGTGAATTTTCGCTCACTGTGCTTTGTACTTGCCGTCCGGCGTAACACCTCGCTCCCTCAAGTGTCCACAATGGCTCGCACGAAGCAAAGCGCTGCGCGTTCTACTGGTGGTCGTTCTCCACGCCGGTCCGCTGCTCGTGCTGCTCGCCGAAAAATCGCCGACCGGAGTGCCGCAACTGTCCAGAGCTGGCATGTATGGTTGATCTCCGATCGCTTGGGTGCTCAGGTGACTGATTCCTCTAGATACTTGGTCGAATATGTCGTCGCTCCAGGGAAAACAGAGAGTTCGTACGAGCCGCGGTTGTTGCCGGAAGAAGACGGATTTAGTGAGTACCTGGAGCTCGTTGGTGCCTACAAAACACTTGGTGGTCCCATAACGTTCGCCGAGTTCGTCCTCTCTCGTCCTGACGAATTGTCACAGGCTATCGGTGCGGCGGGAGATGGGCGCTGTGCGTTCCATGCACTTGCTAGTGCAGCTGATGCTCTTGGGATGCCAGGGTGGTTCTCGAATACCAATATTGCCACTCTCTACCGCGTCCAAGCGGGAAAAGGAAAATCGATTCCTGCGGCTGGTGTGGTCCATACTTTGGACATTTATCCGGCAGCAGAATCGTGTTGCTCGCGTGGAGAGGGCACCTGAAATCTGCGAGGACACGATATATGTTAACCAAGTGCAATACCGACTTACCGGTGTGGGGACCTGTGTGGGACTTGACCATTTCCTGCTGGCCCCGGGTGTATACTTGTGTGCTGGTTCACTGACGGGACCGCAACGCAAATCTCACGCGTTCATGATGGTCGTGACGTCTGCTGGACGCTTCGCTTCTGGTGGTGAGGTTGTTCAGGCTCCGCTGCTCGAGTATGCGTCGACATGGTTGGCGGGTCTCCTCTTTGTGCGGCGTGTGTTGATTCGCTAAATCGGGTCCGGGGTAGTTCAACCTGATGATTAACTTGATAATTGTATGGTTCCTCTTCTTGTGAGTTTTGTATACCTTGAGTTGAACCCTATGGTGTAAGCACATAAACTCGAGTACACCACACACAAAAATGTGAAATACCCGAAATAGGACAAAAGCGACTTTACCTTCTGTGATGTTGTTGAAGCTGAGTCCCGCGTACAGCCACAGTGTGTGTTGTAATTATGCCTGAGTTCCCGTCCGTCGTCGTTTGTTTGAGCGTTTTGGCTGCTTGGCCTCGAATGCTTGAATCAGGTCGGTTACTTGATGTAAGTTCTCGAGCGGCTCCCATGCCGCCTTCGCCTCACCCACCCACCGAATGAGGCATTGCTCGACTCCGTGACGTTTGCGCTTGTTGGTAACGGCTTCCACGATCTGGACGATCTCGCCATCATGCAAAATTACATCTTGGGGTCTTGAAAGTCGTGTAGGTAACGCGTACGGTTTGAGCGATCCAGTGTTGAACACGGGATGTAGCTTGAGTCCCGGCGGTAGGTTGAGCTCGTACGCGTATTTGTGGACCCTGCGCACGACTGAGTACGGGCCGATCCACTTGGGGCCTAGCTTGCGCGTGTTTGGGAACCCGGTGTGAACAGTGTCGAGGTTCTTGGTGCTGAGATACACTTGATCACCGACGTCGAACTCTTGCTCCTTTCGCCCACGGTCGTACACATCAGCCATACGAGCTTGCGCGTCTTCCAAAGCTTCTTGACACTGTCGCAACACTGCTTCTTGGTGCTCTGTGAACGTAGTTCCTTGCTGTCGGCCTCCGCGCAATCCTTGTCGACTTGATTCTACAACGGCTGTGAGCGGATTATGCAGTACGTAACCCAGATCAGCTCCGAAGGGTGACATCTTGATGGTGGAGTTCACCGCAGAGTTGATGGCAAAATCAGCGTTTGCGAGGTGCACGTCCCAGTCATCTTGACGCGGCGATAGATAGCAACGCAGATACTCTTCAAGTGTACGGTTGGTGCGCTCGGTCTGGCCATCGCCTTGAGCTCGGTACGCTACCGCCATCTTGAGTTTGGTTCCGACGTACTCGAATGCTTGACTCCAGAAACCGGACACGAACTTAGTATCACGGTCAGGTACTATGTCTTGAGGTATACGATGAAGTCTCCAATATTGTCGATGAATAGCATGGCTACCTCTTGGGCTGACACCTTCGTCGTCGTAGCGATGAAGTGTGCACGTTTGATCATTCGGTCGACAACCACCCAGATCGAGTTGTGTCCGCGCTTGGTATCCGGCAAGTCGGTGATAAAGTCCATAGAGATTGAACACCATCGTTCGTTCGGGATCTGAAGTGGTTCCATGAGTCCAGGCGTCTTCGAAAGTCGCGGCTTGTTCCATCTACATCCGTGATGAAATTCGTGATCGTGCGAACCATTCGTGGCCAATACCAATCAGCACGACGTTTCAGATATGTTCGGTCGGTACCGGGATGTCCGCCATAGTTGGAATCGTGAGCTTCAGCGATGATGCGATGCATCAGTTTCACACCATTCGGGACAACAATTCGTGGGTTTTCATCGGTAGTACCTTGATACCAGATCAGGTTCTTCTCCTCGAAGTATGGTTTGTACTGCTTCTCAGAAACTCCGTGAGTTCTTGGGGGTTCGGATCGTTTCTTGATCGCACGTCGGATCTCACCGATGACCTTGTCCTTTGCGTAACTCGCAATGACAGACTTGATCAAATCAGTTGTGCGCTTGATCTTCACAAGTCGTAGATGATAGCTTGTCTCGTTGAAACTAGGGACGAGCAAGTCGTGAAACTCTTTCGTCTCTGGCTTGGGATCCGGCCTCCGGCTTAGAGCGTCTGCAATACCAGTCTTGGCTCCCGGGAGATATGCGAACACGGGTTGGTACTCGGCCAGAATGTTATACCAGCGAGCCAGTCGTCACGCGGATTTGTGTGGCGCCTGGCAGGCAGCGGGACAGAGCGCGGGTGCGCTGCCATTAATCGGGCGCTCTTGCACGCGGCGCCCGGCTGGACTACACGCGTTTGCTGCGAGACTCCAAGGCCTCCGATCATGCAACGTAGACATGCACTGCGGCGGTCGGGCTCTATAAGATTGAAAATGACGGAGCCAGCAAACGTCTCACTTTCCAATTCCTCTTCTCTCGCGGAGGCCACCACCAGCACCGCCGTCAGCAGTAGACACAGCAATCTTCTGCTGAAAGATACCCTCGAGAGACTTGGGATCTGTCTCGATCGTTACAGGTCGGTCCAAGCAGTATATCCGAAACGCAGCTAGCGCATTTACAATCGCGAGTAGCTCCTGCTGTTGTGTCGGATACTTCAACTCCGCTGACTTAATCTTCCGGCTTGTGTAAGCAATTGGCTGCTCGGCTCCATCGACGACTTGGACGAGCACACCACCAACAGCAAACGGACTGGCGTCCGTTCGCATATGCATCTGCTGGGTGAAGTCTGGTAGATGCACCACTGGTGTAACCTCTAAACGCCGCTTCAAGTCCTTGAAGTTCGTTAGTTGTGTGGCGTTCAGCGTGATCTTCGAGTTCCGTTGGTTCTTCTTCTTCAGTAGTGTAAATAGTGGTGCTGTCAGCTCTGCGTATTGTTCGCAGAATCGTTGCACATATCCGGTTAAACCGAGAAAACTGTGCAGCTGCTCCTGCGTCCTTGGCACGGGCCAGTCTCGAATTGTTTGTACCTTATCTGGATCGATACGAACCCCGTTCCGACCGATGAAGTCACCCAGGCAGGGGATCTCTTCAGCGCAGGACACACACTTGGACAACTTCACGTACAACTTTTTCTTCTTCAGGATCTCCAGTACGTCGCGTAACGCTCGCAGGTGTTCGTTGATATCTGTTGATCTCGTGAACACGTAGATGGCATCACAGAACGATCGTGTGTGCGACAGACCCTTGCACAATGATGAAGTCAATCGATGCATTGTCGCTGGTGCGTTGCTGACTCCCATCGGTAGCACAAGATACTCGCACAATCCACTGGGCGCTTGGAAGGCAGTGTACTTGACGTGATCCATCTTCATTCGTACTTGGTAGTACGCTGACATTAGGTCCATACATGAAAAGTAGTACGCACCCGCCACACTGTCGAATACGTCTTCCTTGCGCGTCATCGGTACACTTTGTCGGATCGTGTTGCTGTTCAGATACAGGTAGTCGTGAACGATACGCCATCCAACGGGTTTACGTACGCAGAGTGTCGGAGCCGCATGCGGACTGATGCTTGGACGAATCAATCCTTTCGTAATCATCTCGCGTACCCACTTGTCGATCTCAGCTTTCTGCTCTGGCGAGAGACGCCTGTGCTATCGGTACATGGCGATATTGCAGTCCTTCACGTCAATTCGATGTTCGATGTCGCGCTCCATCGGTAACCCATCAGGCAGTTCCGGTTTAAAAACGTTATCCTTGTACTGAACAATGATAGGATACGCGGGATTGTTCTTGAATGACTTCCAATCGGTTTGCAGAAATCGTTTGGCCTCCTCTGACCCAACGTTGTCGGGTTCATCGTTGCGTTTCAGATCACGCTCGATCTGCTTGATAGTGTCGTTTGAGAGCACAATCATGTAGTCATGCTCGGACGCTTCTTTCGCAGGTAACCGTAGAAACTTTCGCAGCTTCTTCCTCGTGATGTACTTGGTCTCAACTCCTTCTGAGTCAACCACTCCAAGAGTAAACATTTCTTCTGCTTCCGCATTCTTCTTCTCTCTCCGAGAGATATTCTCAACGTCCTCAGCTGGTCTTTCATCGACTTCGGCTTCACACTCCGTCTGCGTTTCTGGCACGGCGGCTCGACAGGAATCACGGCTTATCGCGGAAGAGCTTTCGCTGTTCACAGCTTCGTGAAGCCCAGAGCCATTAGCCTGACTACTCTTCCCGCAGGGAGTCGAAGTTTCTATCGTTGAGGGTCCACCTGGGATGTCCTTCTTGAAGCATCGACGCTTCCAGTCGATATCCGGTTGTACATCCACAAAGAACGGCATCCCGAGAACACAATCAAATTCCTCCGGAATGTCGAACACGACAGCGACACACTGGTAGTTCGGGGCGTCATGAAGTTGGACTTCAACTTTCACCAACTCTAAGACAGATTCGCCAATCTTATTGTCACCAAGTTTCACCTTGATTGTTCTATCTGCATACACGTGTGTCTTCAGATCATTCTTTCGGACGAAATTACGTGACACGTAAACAGTTGTTGCTCCACAGTCCAACAGGAACTTGGCGCCAAACTTGTTCTCGCGTTGCA